>OX377618.1:194165773-194416246 GCA_947397865.1 Polietes domitor
ATCGAATTCCATAATTCTCGCTGCGACCATTTGGTTGGTACCATTTTTGGTTGGAATAGGAACCCTCACTTAAATTGCGTGTCTACGCACACACAGAATTGCATCATTCTAGCTGTAGTCGTTTATTTGGTACTATTTTTTATCCCCTCTGTACCCATTGTATCCCTTGAAAGTACGAAATTTGAAAAAAAAAAAATTATTTTTTCGTGTCTACGCAGTTAGAGGAATGTATAAAGCGAATTTTCATGGTTCTAGCTGCATCCATTTGTTTGGTATAATTTGTATCCCCTTTTTTCCATTTTACACCCTAAAAGTACGAATTTCGAAATTTTCCTTTATTTTATGTGTCCTGCGCAATCAGAAGAATATATACACCGAATTTCATTATTCTAGGTGCAGCCGTTTTGGTTGGTACTATTTTAATCCCTCTATCCCAATTTAACCCCTTAAAAAGTACGAATTTAGAAAAAATACTTTTTATATTATGGGTCTACTCTATTAGAGGTTTGTACATATCTCATTCAAGATGGTTCTCTACATTATCTTATCGTGGGTAATTCGAACTTAGCAAAATAATTATTTTTATACCCTCCACCTAAGGATGCTTTTTAGTTTAATGTGTTGTAAAAAATATTTGTTTTTAAGGATGAGGGTATATTCATTTTGTCCATTTCGTTTGTAACACCTTGAAAATATTCATCGGAAACCCCATAAAGTATATATATTCTGGGTCGTGGTAAAATTTCTAAGACGAACGAGCCATGTCCGTCTGTACGTTGAAAGCTCACTAGCCATAGAACGAAAAGAGCTAGGAGGTTAAAATTTTCCCTAAATGTGTCCTGATGGTTTACAGATCGGTTAGATTTGAAAGTGGGCGAAATCGGCCCAGAGGGCCAAATTTTTCCCTAAGAAGGAATGCAAAATACCCTCTAATATTTAGAACAGTTAAGCATATTTTTTAAAACTTCAGCTTTATATGCACTTGAAATTTTGTTGTGTACATGTCTCTTGTAGTTTTGAAAGCACCAAAAACTAAATAACCTTTTTTATATATAAAGCGGCCGGAACGGCACAAAAAGGGATAAAAATAGTACAAATGATACGACAACAGCTAGAATCATGAAATTCCGTATATGGATCCATCTAATTGCTTAGACCATGTAAAAATAGAGAGTTTTTGTGGAAATTCGTACCTTTGGGACAAAAAGGGATAGAAATATGGCACCAATGATACGACAACAGCTAGAATCATGAAATTCCGTGTGGTACATCCCTCTAATTGCGTAGACACACAATTAGTGGGAAATTCGTACTTTTAAGGGATACAATTGAAAAAGAGGAATAAAAAATGGTACCAACCAAACCGCAAAAACTTGAAATCATAAAATTCGGTGTATGGATTCATGGACGCGAAAACATAAAATGATTTTTCGAAATTTGTACTTACGACGTAAAATGGGGAGAAAAGTGGCACCAACCAAACGGCTGCAGTAATATACATATATGTATATACATTTATGTACATTGATCTGACTGCATAGACACTAAAAAGAAAAATATCTTTTGACATCCGTACCTTTTAGGATCAAAATGGGTTACAATTGGTACCAAGCGGTTAGATTCATGAGATTAAGTGTTTATAGACGATTATAACTTCGTAGACTCTTAAAAAAGAGGAATTTTCCAAATTCGTACTTTTAGGGTCATTAGAATCATGGAATATGATATAGTTTTAAATGAAAGTTTGAAACACTCCGTGTTGAAGGGTATATAATATTCAGCCCGGCCTTAATGCCTTTTTTACTTGTTATTAGATCCAATGAATTTTTTTTACCTAAATTTACTAACCTATTTCTAGTAAATGAACAATTGACTATGGCTTTGAAATAAGGAAACTTTAATTGTCTTACTTTTAAGGAAATTTTTACTAAACTGGAGTAAAAATTTTTGAACTAAATTGAAGTAGTGATTTTTATTCATCTGTAGGAATGCTATTTTTTCTGAGTGCAGATAGTATATTTTACAATTATTATTAGGGAAAATAAGCACTTTACACTTAACACTCATTATCTAATACAATTGACAGATGTAACGGGTGATTTTTTAAGAGCTTGATAACTTTTTTAAAAAAAAAACGCATAAAATTTGCAAAAATCTCATCGGTTCTTTATTTGAAACGTTAGATTGGTCCATGACATTTACTTTTTGAAGATAATTTCATTTAAATGTTGACCGTCCGCTCCGTCCATCCGCTTAGTCCAATTTTTGGCATTGCCACGTTTTTGAGTAACAGAGACCCAATTGGTGCGAACGGCGACGAATCGAAAATTGGTGGTCATCATTAACACTGGCCGATACAGCTGCGATATTTTTCTTCAGTTCGCACTCTACGTAAGCGTGTTGGTGGTTTTAATGTCCAACAATGTAAAATTTGGTGCGAAATTTAGTCACAATAGCCCGAATAGCCCGCTTCAGTGGGTCGATTAAAACTGACCATAAAAATGGAAGCGCGCAATGAACTTTCTTAACAGAGCACGCATTTTGATAATAAAATTCAATAATTTGCAAGCGTTTGTTCGTTTGTAAGACGAATTCATGATGAAATGTCAAAGCATACTGAGCATCTTTCTCTTTGACACCATGTCTGAAATCCCACGTGATCTGTCAAAATACTAATGCATGAAAAATCCTAACCTCAAAAAAATCACTCTTTAATATTAATTGTTTATTAAATCACTAGCAAAATACCCGCTACTTTGTACGCGGAAAAATGGTATGGTATTGACAGTATTTTTGTATCGGTATTCAAACAGTTTTTTTTATATTTTTGAAATTGCCTTAGTCTAAGGATATCACTTTTCAGCGTAAATCGTTTGCAAACGCTCACAACTTTTGAAGAATCGCTACGTATTCAGGGGTATATTTTACACTAACTTTTCGCTACGATTTTAAACACCTTGTACAAATTAAAAAATCCATTTATATTGTGCCATCCATATCGTAGTCAATAGTTTTTTAATTTATAGGCACAAAATGGAAAAATTTTTTTTACAAAAATCATATCAAGTAGAAAATTATTTGCACGTTTTGTTTTCTTAAGGTGTGAAAAATTATACCCTCACTACAGAGTAGGAGCGAAAAAAGGGATAGGGATAGAAAAAAGTGTAAACGTATTGAAGGAGAGATTTTAAAACCATAAGTCCCAAGTCCTTTTCACGTCCGTCTGACTCGCTGGTATACACGACAGCTCTGGAAATGACTTAAAGAAATTACTTAAACTCTGCACATAGTACTATTTTCTCAAACTTAGTTTTAAATTCGAAAATAGGAGAAATTTATAGACACCTTATGGTACCCCCACGCGTATAATCCATATTCCCGAAACAAACGAACCGTACCTAAAATTAAACATAATATAACTTCTATACTTTCCACGCAAATTGACATAAGCTTTGGTCAAAATAAAAACTGATATAACTTCCATACGTATGGTTGAAATTAGTTGCAATTTGAGATTTTTTAAAAATGTTTTTATAATCACTTTAAACCTACAAAATATGTATACTTTTTCCACGTCCTTTGTAGTCTCTATCCAAAAGAAAATTAAAACCATAATTTCTTTTACCGGTGCGTGGGTTGAAATCTGAACTTATAAAATGGAACAAACATTTTGTATCTATCTTTTATTTTGACTATAATATTAACACAGAACTCTTTCTCAGAACTCTTTCTGTGCCGCTTGTGCCACTAAACATACAAATTTCGAAAATTAATTTATGTACTCGGAGAAATGTACACACCGTATTTCTTTTCATATTCTAGCCGAAAACTTTGATTGGTACTATCTTCATCCCAAATCCCCAAATTTGGTTGGTACCATTTGCACCACTTTTAATCCGCTTCCCCTTTAAAGTACACATTTGATACAATCCAATTGTATTGCAGTATCCATTTTAATCATTGTTTTCCAAATTCAACTTAAAAGTATAAATATTGAAAATCATTTAATGTTTCAATTTACACTGTCAGAGGAATATACACACCGAATTTCACGATTCTAGTTTCAGCCGTGTTGTTGGTACCGTAGGGCTATATAAAATATATATATTTTGTGTTTCCATGCATGTACAAACCGAATTTCATGATTGGTATCGCTGTTATCCGTTTTTAACCCAATTTAACACCTAAAAGTTTAAATTTATCAATAATATTTTCGTGGTCGTATTCGCGTTATAAGAGTAATATGCGTTCCAAATGTCAAGATTCTAGACCCAGTCTTTTGGTACACAATTTTGGGGATACAATTTGGCGCTGGTACAATTTTTAACCCATTTTATCCCTTAAAAGTACAAATATCTGGAATTTCCTTGTTATTACTCATCTACGCCGTATTTTATTATTGCAGCGTCATCCATGTTGTTGGCACCTTTTTTATCCCGCTTTTCTCGTTTGCCCTTTAAAAGTACGAATTTCGAAAAATTCCTTCAATTTGCATTTTTAAGCATTTTCAGGGATGTACACGCCGAATTTCATGATTCCAGCTCCGTCTGGTTGATTGGTACCATTTTGTATCCCTTCCTACCTAATTTCACTCACAAAAAGTACGAATTTTGAAAAATATTTTCTTAGTCGCAATAGTGCTTTCAATTTCATGATTCTAGGCCCAGTTGTTTGATCAGGGCGGTGGTACAATTTGTATCCCATTTAATCCCTTAAAAGTACAAATTTCGAAAAATGCTTTCGTATTAGTGATCTGCGCTGTAAAACGAATATGCACACCGAATTTCATTATTGTAGCGTCATCCGTGTTGTTAGTACCTTTTTTATCCCATTTTCCCTTTAAAAGTACAAATTTCTAATCATTTTGATGGATGTACACACCGGGTACCTGGTTTCAGCTAAATCCATTTTATTGGTACTATTTTTATCCTTTTTTACCCGATTACATCCCCAAAAAGTACGAATTTTGAAAAATATTTTCTTGGGCGCGTTGAAGCTATAAACATTTTTTTTACCAAATTTCAAGATTCTAGTCCCAGCCGTTTGCTCATTGCGATGGTACAATTTTTATCCCTCTTTAACCATTTTACCCCTTAAAAGTACAAATTTCGAAAAATCCCGTCTTATCACACCACTACACAGTAAGAGAAATGTACACACCAAATTTCAT
This sequence comes from Polietes domitor, assembly GCA_947397865.1. Lineage (NCBI taxonomy): Eukaryota > Metazoa > Arthropoda > Insecta > Diptera > Muscidae > Polietes > Polietes domitor. The sequence continues at coordinate 194,170,944 of OX377618.1, forward strand.
GATTCTAGCTCTGGCCGTATCGTCTGGGGAGTGATCAGTCAGTCAGTCACTCAATCACGCAACTCTTTTATATATGTAGATTAAATATCGTTCTTGAGTTAAGCTTCCTTCCCTTCATATTGACAGATGTAGGGAGCAAAGTTTGCTCGACTTTATTCATAAGAATATCAAAAAATGAAAATTAATTATATCCAAATATTACTAACATAATTTGTAACCTTCAATTCAGTTATATTTACTTGAAATCAGCTATATTCTCTTCAATCAAACCGATATACTGGGGACAATATTGAACCCAGGGATAGTTTACGCTGTGGAATACAAAGAATTCACATTAATTAAAAATTTCCCACTTAAAAATTAAAACATGAATAATCTAAGTAAACTTCTTAATGAGCAAATTTTGAAATGGTTGTCAATGATATGGTAATACAGATAGAAGTCTGAAATTTAAAGTATTTTGAACAGATATTCTTCTCTTTCATTTCATACCCATATCTGGCATGAAAAAATACCAAAATAAATTATTAAAACATATATATTATTTGAAAATTAAAAGTCCTCTAAAAAGGACAAATGACGACGAGATAAAAAACTGAGAATGCAGTTTTGCGTGACTTCTCGTCTCAGTTCTATAGCCTCGTTCTAGGAGGGAAATAGTGTCGCATAGTGTTATTTTCTTCCCAATTTATCAATACAATTCAATTCGGTAAAAAAGTGAAAACGGGAAGCATTTTTGTATCCTGTAAATGTATGTCTTTGACAAAAAATGTTAAATCGAAAAGGACATTATATGGGGTTATATTGTAACCTGGAACGAAATAAGTGAAATATGATATGTATAGTTTGACCAAAATCGGTTAAACATTTGGAAGCAACATTTGTATTGGGGCTATATCTAAATCTGAACCGATCTTACCCACTTTCACCATAGGTTTTTTTACTTGGATTATAAAATGCTATTATTCTTAAGCGGCAAAAGTCAAATCGGGAGCGACATTTGTATGGGGGCTATATCTAAATCTGAACCGACATTACCCACTCTCAGCATAGCTGATTCTAGTTAGATTATAAGGTGTTAAGCCAAATTTGAAGAAAATCGGGTACAATATGTGGTTTCTTGAGCGGAAAATGTCAAATCAGGAGCGACATTTGTATGGGGTCTATATCTAAATCTGAACCGATCTAACCCACTTTCAGCATAGCTGTTTCTAGTTAGATTATAAGGTGTTAAGCTAAATTTAAAGAAATTCGTGTAAAATACTTGGTTTCTAGAACTACAAAAGTCAAATCGGGAGAAACATTTGTATGGGGGCTATATCTCAATCTGAACCGACATTACCAATTCTCAGCATAGCTGTTTCTAGTTAGATTATAAGGTGTTAAGCCAAATTTGAAGAAAATCGTGTAAAATATGTGGTTTCTAGAGCGGCAAAAGTCAAATCGGGAGAGACATTTGTATGGGGGCTATATCTAAATCTGGACCGACATTACCCATTCTCAGCATAGCTGTTTCTAGTTAGATTATAAGGTGCTAAGCCAAATTTGAAGAAAATCGTGTAAAATATGTGGTTTCTTGAGTGGAAAATGTCAAATCGGGAGCGACATTTGTATGGGGGCTATATCTAAATCTGAACCGATCTAACCCACTTTCAGCATAGCTGTTTCTAGTTATATTATAAGGTGTTAAACCAAATTTAAAGAAAATCGTGTAAAATATGTGGTTTCTAGAGCGGAAAATGTGAAATCGGGAGCGACATTTGTATGGGGGCTATATCTAAATCTGAACCGATCTTATCCAATTTTTGCATAGGTGTCTCTAGTTGGATTATAAGATGTTGTGCCAAATTTAAAGAAAATTGGGTATAATATGTGGTTTCTAGAGCGGAAAATGTGAAATCGGGAGCGACATTTGTATGGGGGCTATATTTAAATCTGAACCGATTTGCCTCAAATTAAATAGCGTTCGTCCTTGATCCACAAAACTTACTTGTGCCAATTTTTGATAAGATCGGACTATAATTGCGACCTGTAATTTGATTAAATCAAAAAGTGATTCTAAGTCGATCGGTATACTTAATAATGGGTCTATCTCGCTTCCGTTTGGGTGTTACAAACAAATGCGCAAAGACATAATACTCTCGTGGAGTGTATAAAAATTAACTTTGCAAATAACTCCATAGTTCAGTTTTTACTTCACATTAACCCACAGAGAACCAACAGTTTGAAAAAATGTGGCCAATGCAATTGGCAATCAATACCTCTCCAACGAGCCACTAAAAACACAAATCAAACTAAGAACGTTGACATTATTTCAGATATTATAAAAATACATACAACATTGCACTAAAATCGTTAAAATCTTGCCTTTATACTGGGTCATACTGCAACTTTTTGATATGGTTTGATAAGGCTCGGACCAGATTTTAATTTTAATTTAATTTAATTTAATACCACTCTCAGAGCGAATTATTTTCAAGAAAAACCTGATTTGTAGAGTTAGTTTTGAACGCGTCCAGCTCACGAACAGACAATGATAAAAGTAAAATATTTTAGAAAAACACATAAAACAAACCGATCGCTGATTTTAGTCGGGAACATCGACAACGTTTATTCTGATGCCACTCTAATGTTTAGCATTTAGAAGAATCCAATGATAAATTTTATGCATAGTTTGCAGTAATGTCACGCAGTTTAGAAATGCGTTTGAGAGAAAAACGATGAATTGGTCCACCTCCACCGAATTCCATACTGTGACGCATATGATTATATATATGATATATGATATATATATGGATCTGATATATATATATATGGATCTGCAGAAAGATGTCATTTAGATGTAGAAGTTATCGCTAGCTTTTCTACACAAAATTAACAGTGATTTTCGTCGATGCGTTTCTTTTATCGACATGTTTCGTGAAACGCATTTTTGACTAAATCAAGGTAATTATATAGATTAACTGCTCTATCCATAATTTGTAGACATGAACTATTAGTAAACCTCCTACCAATAAGTTGATTTTTCCAATTGATCTTACTTTTTAAAGACAAACTCTATGTCCCATTGGATAACCCTTTAAAAACCAACACTTTGTTGAGTATCTGACAAGAAAAAGGATATCTTGTTATAATGTCATGAACTTAAATGTTGTAATTCATACTACCGAGTTTTTTGCTGAGGTTGTTCTTGGTGTTGTTGTTGTTCTTTCTGTTCAGGTTCAGGTTATGGCTCTGGTTGTTGTGTTGTTTTATACGCTGTACATTCGTTCGCACATATCTGCCAAAACAGGAAGTTTATAATATCGGGTTAAGAATGAAATGTAGCTACGTTTTTTATGTTGTTTTGTGCATGTTTTTGTTTTTGTTTTCAGCTTGTTGTTGTCTTTGAGAATGTTTAAAGATTCGTTGGGTAAAGGGAAATTGCACACCATTCAGAAGTCATAAAAAAGGCTGTAAACACGCAATAACAAGTAACATTTGCCTTCGCAAATGCAGGGTCGAGTCGTATAAGAAGACTGTGTGTTTGCATGTACACTCGTATGTACATATGCAGACATCATGTTTGGGGTATTCATCATGGCAGCATCATCGCAGTCTATCATTTTCGAACTCTCTGCTGGGCCTCCTTTCACTCACTCGTCATCCTCGCGATGCTGTCTGTATTGGGTCATAAAAGTCCTAAATGAGAGGTCTGGGTGAGAGAGAGGGAGGGGAACAACGAAAAAAAGAAGAAACTTTAAAAATTCTTAAGTTCATTACTTCCCATCACATCACAGCCATTCATGCATCCCATACCATCCCATCGGTAGTTAAGTTAGAAGACCTTAAGCGCTTTTTACGAATCCATAATTTACAAAAGGTACGAGTAGCACCAACTCACCAACACACATGATCTCAACAAAAAGGCCTTAATTGCAAAAAATCTTTTCTTTCAAAGTAGCTAAATTCAGACATATGTACGTACGTACGTACACACCGTAAATATATGGATATGCAAACTACCAATATGTGAATACGTTTAAAGGTACTCGCAAAATGCCTTGGGACATTTCAAACACAGCCTTCATGATTTACCAACGTTTTCAAATTTCTAATTGGTGGTCAATGTTATGGAGTGAGAATGGCCTGGCCTGGGAAATACTTTATGTGAAGATGGGAATTGGAAAGCAAATATCCAGAATTGGAATCATTAAATACAAACGTTCCAAAGAGTTAGTTAAAATATACTTTTTTGGAGGAAATAAGGGGTCCGCCATCTAACTTTTTTTTTCAACTGTTGGACTATTATTTGTGGGGTGCCCTCAGCAGCCATTTGAATGAAATTGTTTTCCATTATTAACCGGAAGGATTGTACTTTCAAATAAAAAAAGAAATTTGAGAAAATATTCAGTAGTTTTTTTATAGAATTTCAAAAAAAGTTATTTGGCGGACCCTATATAACAAAAAGGCATAAAGATAGAACCAAGGAAACGGCGGAAGCTAGAGTGATGAAATTAATTGTTTACATCCCTGCAATTCAGAAGGCTTTCAAAATAAAGGAATTATCGCACTTTTAAAGGGTAAATGTAAAAATGAAATTAAAACATGTAAGGAAAGTCGGGCGGGGCCGACTATATGATACACTCCACTTTCTATCAGAATACAATTCAATTCGGTGAGAAAGTGAAAAAGGGAAGGATTTTTGAACCCTGTAAATGTAAGTGTTTGAAAAAAAAATGTTAAATCGGAAAGAACATTTGTATGCGGGTATATTGAAATCTGGAACGAAATAGGAGAAATATAATATGTATAGTTTGGCCAAAATCGGTTAAACATTTGGGAGCAACATTTGTGTTTTAGCTATATCTAAATATGAACCGATTTTACCCACTTTCTATATAGGTGTTTCTTGTTGGATTATAAGATGTTGTGGCAAATTTAAAGAAAATCGGGTACAATATGTCGTTTCTAGAGCGAAAAATGTCAAATCGGGAGCGACATTTGTATGGGGGCTATATCTAAGTCTGAACCGATCTTACCCAATTTCTGCACAGGTGTTTCTAGTTGGATTATAAGATGTTGTGCCAAATTTAAAGAAAATCGAGTACAATATTTGGTTTCTAGAGCGAAAAATGTCAAATCGGGAGCGACATTTGTATGGGGGCTATATCTAAATCTGAACCGATCTTACCCAATTTCTGCACAGGTGTTTTCAGCTGGATTATAAGATGTTGTGCCAAATTTAAAGAAAATCGAGTACAATATTTTGGTTTCTAGAGCGGAAAATGTCAAATCGGGAGCTACATTTGTATGGGGACTATACAACTTTTCCCTTTGGACCGATTTCGTTCATTTCCATATCTAGCATAAATATTTCAGAAAACAGAAAACACATCTAGAATGAGTTTGTTGAATTTGGGTTAAACCATTTCTTAAATACAGGGATTTGAATATGCCTTTGTAAGAAGTATTTTAATTTTTTTTGTGCAATTTCTTATAACTCTGCAAATAACATTTTATGATTTATTCCTAACACAAGTGTAAACTATTTTTTAAACAACAACACTTCGTCACCTCAATATAATAATAGTATACATACATACTCATATGCTATTGTTTTTTATTGCATATTTAAAATTTTATTTCTGAACAAAATTTGTCCAAAATTCTACTTCCACAAAGTGTATCAAAAGACCTTTAATAGCGTGTAATTTCTTATTCCAAAATTATCAACTTCTCAGAGCATTTTCATCTCGTGAAAAATTAGCCCCGATTAGGGTCACTCTAATTACGCCTCAGGTCAGTGTAATCTCAAAATTCAATGACTCGGACTTTTCACTTCACTGGCTGAAATAATCTAATTAAGATTTGATTCGTGTCTGCTTCCATGGCAAAGTAACATTCTTGAAAAGACGTATCATCAGCAGTCTGCCGCCTGGGTTACGATGCCGAACGTGTCAAATACGCCAACAACAATTGGCATTGATTTATCTTTTTTTATCGCGCAGAAGAAATCAAATTTCAATTTGTTTCCGTTTGCTTTGATTACTCTTGAAGTTGCTACACATCCACCAAATCGAGCTGACGTATCAGTGACAGATGAATCTTTTGTGTCTGCGATATCATTTGATTTTCCAGCACAATCTGTGGCATTCGGATATGCATGAATAGCTGAAGCGAAGGAATGAATTGGGAAGATTGATTTGCTCCTTTTTTGTTGTTGGAGTATGTGAAGGTGTGACACATTTGCTGCAGCATCCCGAGGTTGCAATGCCACATGGAACACAGATAACTGTGCCAAATTAATGATTTGAAAATATCTGTTCCCCCGAATGCAACCACTCCCAACTTATGCATTCCAAGAAGAGCGTGACAGATGGATGTACTCGTGTGAATGTAGATGGTGATTAGTGGAACTGGTATGTGGACGATATGTTGTTCTTTTGGTGGTTGTGACGGAGACACTTCATAGACAGTCTTATTAAGTACAATAAGGTGATTCGATTTGTAAGGAAGTAAGACATAGAAGCTTGTTGAGGACGTCATATTGGCTAGTAGAATCCACCGATGTCTACGTGATAGATTATTATTCAATTATTTGCTAGTATTACAAACATTTGGAAATGAAAATTTACATACATAAAATAAACTCCTTATGATCCAGATAATTCCTAACTCTGGAACCAACGAAAATTTTTAGTATGTGTATTCTAATGCAACTATATACATATATCTCCCAAGTATGTATAGAATCAATGTTTTTAATATTTAATTTAATGTTTAATTAAACATCTCGCATCTATTCCACCTCCCCCAGGAAATTCGTGCGCATTGGAAATCGTATAACATTGATTTAAAATGAAAACGAAAATGTAAAAATCATTTTGAAAATTGCAGCACGTGTTTTCCTCTTGGGTTAGAAAATTGAAATCTTAATAAAATCGAATACGAAACGTCCACAGGTAGATATAGATTCAAAACAAGACAGACAGCATGATACGTCCCATAAATGAAATGAAGCAAAATTCCATTGTGTGATCGAAGATTGGCGTTTGGAATGACAGTTTTTTAAGGAAGGAATAATATCGGCAAATAATAGATGCACCGATGTTGAGCCGAATTAAACAGTAGTATAATAAGCTTCAAAAGTTTTCAGGAGAAGCAAAAATGTTGTAATAAAATACATCGGTTTATTGAAATAAATAAAGGGTGATTTTTTAGCTATTCTCTTTTTGGCAACACTGGTTTAAACAGCTGACGCACGTTTCGTGTTTTGTTTCACTGTCAAACATCTTCAGTTTGGTCTATAATTTAACCACGAATCGTCTTACAAACGAACAACGCTTGCAAATTATTGAATTTTATTATCAAAATGCGTGCTCTGTTAAGAAAGTTCATTTATCGAAAAATCGCGTTCAGCGACGAAGCTCATTTTTGGCTCAATGGGTACGTAAATAGGCAGAATTGTCGATTTTGGAGTGAATATCAGCCAGAAGCATTGCAAGAGCTACCAATGCATCCAGAAAATGTCACAGTTTGGTGTGGTTTATGGGCCGGTGGCATCATTGGTCCGTACTTCATCAAAGATGATGCGAATCGTAGCGTAACTGTGAATTGTGAGCGCTACCGTGAGATGATATCCAACTTTTTTTTTGCCCAAAATGCAAGAACTTGACTTGCATGACATGCGGTTTCAACCAGACGGTGCCACATGCCACACAGCACGTGCAACAATATACTTATTTAGAGGCGAGTTCGGTGAACATTTTATTTCACGTTCGATACCGGTCAATTGGCCGCTTAGATCGTGCGATTTAACGCCTTTAGACTATTTTTTGTGGGGCTATGTTAAAGCTTATGTCTATACAGACAAGCCCGCATCAATTGGCGCATTGGAAGACAACATTGAAGCATTTATTCGTGAGATACCGGCCGAAATGTTGGAAAGAGTAAGCAAAAATTGGACTAAGCGGTTGAACCATTTGAGGCGCAGTCAAGGTCAACATTTGCATGAAATAATCTTCAAACATTAAATTATATGGACCGCACTATCGATTCATATAAAGATTTCATGCATTTTTCTGAATTGTATGTGTTTTTTTTGAAAAACTTTCCTATAGCTTTTAAAAAATCACCCTTTATTTATATTTGTTCGCCTTTCGTGTCTTCTACATGTGTCTTCACATTTTTGGGTATCGCCTGAATGATTTGCACCTCCTCTTTGCAAGTCAAAACAATTAAGGAAAGGCTAAAGTCGGGCGGGGCCGACTATATGATGCACTCCACTTTCTATCCGAATACAATTCAACTCGGTTAAAAGTGAAAACGGGAAGAATTTTTGTATGTTTCCTAATAATAGGCTAATATGAGCTGGTCCAATTGGTCAAATCGAAAAGAATATTTGTATCGGGGCTATATCCAAACATGGAATAGAGTGACAAACTTTCAAAATAAATTCTTCCAGTTCAAATATAACGTGTTGTGCTCACTTCAAAGAAATTCGGAGAAAATTCGTGGTTTATGGGGCGGAAAAAGTCTATCTGGGAGCGAAATTTGTATTAGCTCTATATGTAAATCTGAACCGATCTGACCCATTTTCACCATGGGTGTTTCTAGTTGAAATATATGATGTTTTGAAAGATTTGAAAGAGATCTGTTAAATTATTTGTGGTTTATAGAGTGGAAAAAGTGAAATCGGGAGTTAAATTTGTGTGGCAGCTATATATAAATCTGAACCGATCTGACCCAGTTGCACCATGGCTGTTTGAAGAGGATCTGTTAAAATATGTGGTTTCTGGAGCAGAAAAAGTCAAATTGGGAGCGAAATTTTAATGGGAGCTATATATAAATCTGAACCGATCTGACCTATTTTCACCGTAGGTGTTCCTAGTTTAAATATAAGATGTTTTGCCAAATCTGAAGACCATCTGATACAATATGTGGTTTCTAGAGCGGAAAAAGTCAAAACGGGAGCGAAATTCGTATGGAGGCTATATCTAAATCTGAACCGATTTTCTTCAAATTAAATAGCGTTCGTTCTTATCCCGAAAAACTTCTGATACAATATGTGGTTTCTAGAGCGGAAAAAGTCAAAACGGGAGCGAAATTCGTATGGAGGCTATATCTAAATCTGAACCGATTTTCTTCAAATTAAATAGCGTTCGTTCTTATCCCGAAAAACTTCGTTGTGCAAAGTTTCATTTGGTTCTGTCTGCAATTGCGACCTGCTAAATCGATTCAAAAAGTGATTTTAAGTCGACGAAGTTTTATAGGCTGAGGACGAACGCTATTTAATTTAATAAATACCCTAAATATTGGGGGGACAGAGAGTGTATTTTCAGTTACAGCCGTTTGGTTGGTTGTATTTCCATCCTATTTTAATTTCAAAAGTATAAATTGTAAAAATACCTTATCTCTCACGTTCGCAGTATAAGACAACTTCACGATTCTACCATTTTTTGTCGTCAAAGCAACTTGGCTATGCACTCAGAGGAATGTATACTTCGAATTCCATGGTACTATCTGCGGCCATTTTGTTGGTAGCATTTTTATCGCCTTTTTCGCATTTTACTCCTTAAAAGTACGACTTTGGAAAATTGCATCATTCTAGCTGTAGCCTATTAGTTGGTACCATTTGTATCCCTCTGCTCCCATTGAATCCCTTGAAAGTACGAATTTGGAAAATCCTTTTTTCGTCAGTCAGAGGAATGTATACAGCGAATTTCATGGTTCTAGATGCATCCATTTGTTTGGTATAATTTGTATCCCCTTTTTCCATTTTACACCCTAAAAGTACGAATTTCGAAATTTTCCTTTATTTTATGTGTCTACGCAATTAGAGGTATATAAACACCGAATTTCACTATTTTAGGAGCAGCCGTTGGTTGGTACCAGTTTTATCCCTCTATCCCAATTTAACCCCTTAAAAGTACGAATTAAGAAAAAAATACTTTTATATTATGTATCTACTCTATTAGAGGAATGTACACGCCAAATTTCGTGTCTCTATCTGTTGTCATTTGTTAGGTACCATTTGTATCCCTTTTTGTCCCATTTCGCCCCCTACAAATAAAAATCACTTTATGGTGCCCTTCTATGCTATAAATGGAATGCGAATTGCAAATATCAAGTAAATACAAGCTATTATGTTCAAAAAGCATGCTGAAATACTATAAATATTAGGGGTATTTTCAGTCCTTGTGAGGGAAAAATTGTTCCCTCTGGCCGATTTAACCCACTTTCAATCCCAGCTGATCTGCAACCATAAGACACATTTAGGAAAACTTTGAACCTCCTAGCTCACTTCGTTCGGCCGCTATCGTGCTTTCAACAGACAGACAGACGGACATGGCTATATCGTCGTAGAATTTTACCACGACCCAGAATATATATACTTTATGGGGTCTCCGATGAATATTTTAAGGCGTTACAAACAGAATGACAAAGTGAATATACCTTCATCTTGGAGGTGGAGAGTATAAAAAGAGAAATTGGCAAATCTATTTTTTTTTTGATTTTTGACTTAGACCACTATCATTCTAACTGGCACATATGGTATTAATATATTACAGATTATCGTCCTTATATTAGATGTATTTGTTATTTTGTATAAGTACGCGGCAGGACTTCCAAATCCAATTTCAAAACTCAGCCAGCTAAAAGTTTTGAATTTGCAACATAAATTGAAATTTTATCACAACACTTACATCTCACCCTTTATTGTTTAACCAAACATTGTATCTACGTTCTGTCAGCTATTTTCATTTATAGCTCATGCTGCAGGGCATGCAAATCATTTTTTGGTGCATTGTTTTAAAAGAGAGGGAACAAACAGCACGTGCCCACGCGAAATGAATGAATGCTTGAAATATATTTATTAGACTTGGTCGAAATTGAAAGAGAAAGAAAAGCGAGAGGAATTCAAAGAATTATTTAAAATATTTTATTTTGTTTTTTTTTTTTCTTCTCTCAGATGTATTGCACCATGCAAGATTGAAATTGATGGGTCATTGAAATGTATATATACTTCGGAAAGCAGACATTAAACATAACAAAACTGTGTTCTTAAAAAAATGCCACTAATATTTAGGGGTGCAGGAAAAATCGTTCGATGAAATATCGTCCAAAAATTATGAAAAAGAAAAAAATTTCGACAATTTTTCATTTCTGGTTGATTTCCCAGTTAATTTTGGGCTATATGGGCCAATTTTTAAATTTTTGGGTCTATTTTTTTAGGCGATTTATTTTGTTCCACATTAATTTTAAGAAAATATTAAAATTGAAATATTCAGTTTCGACCACATCTAACATTCACTCCTAAAGTAAACCAGCTACATACTAGGAAGCCGCACTACCTTCGTGATTGCACTACTTTAATTTGGAACGGTTTTTTCTTTCGAAAAGCCTTAAAGGCGAAAATAACAAAAAAAAACAGCTCAAGCCAAACTCATTTCAAACAGGCCGGAGACGATTTTAAATCATGTTCGCTGCTGTTGTTGTTGTGTTTCTTTGCCATTTTTTCTGAAGACTGGGATAGATTATGAAACAAAATGTTTGTAGTGAATTCGGTTATGGTGTTGAAAAATGTTCATGTTTTCCTTCTGCTTCTTCTTCGCTTATTTGCCCGATAAGACTGTGTGAGTTCACATGTGTGTCAGTTCATTAGTTATTTAACACTTTCCAGAAGGATAAAAACTTTCTTTCTTTCTTTTTTTGCTGTTTGCTTGTAAGTGAACACTGTGCTGCAACACAGACTTGCTGTCTTCTTGGGTTCGGTCGAGTTTCACTAACTTTTTAACTTGATTGGCTTATTAGGAAATAAATTTTTAAACACTGATAACAAAGTTTTTCTATTTCCCAAAATTAAAAGTTGAAACACATGTGAGGCAGGGAAACAGCTGAAACTGAAAAAGGAGTCTAAGCCCTATCCATTGTTGTGTTAAGAACGATAACTTACAGCGAACTTTTTTAAAGTGTAACATTATGTCTATAAGCATCAAGAGTAGTGTGATAGTGGCAAAATATAAAATGATCTTAAATTATATTTAAAAGGAACAAATTAAAAACTGTTCCAAATCATAGACATTTTGGTTGGTGTCGGGAATTTGGCGTGGAGATAATATTATTGATTGCTGAGTAGAAATTATATGCAAATGCATATTTGTTGTATTTTGCTGAAAAAAAATATTTTTAATGAATCTTTTCCTAAAACACAATCATTTATGCATGCTTTTCCTAAAAATATGTACTTATTTCTCCATATTTAGAATTAGTTTTTTGAAAACAAGTAAGGACCGGCTATATTATACCCACCACTTTCTTCCCCATTACACTTGAATTCGGGAAAAAATGTGAATTTCTAGATCGGAAAAAGTCAAGAGCAAGAATTGTATGGGAACTATTTCTAATATGAACCGATCTGACAAACTATCACCATAGATTTTTCTGAAAAAAAATCTGTTAAAATATCCGGTTTCAGACAAATCAAGAGCGATATTTGCCTGGGGATATATCTAAATCTGAACCGATCTTACCCACTTTCAGCATAGGTGTTTTTGGTTGGATTATAAGAAGTTGTGCCAATTTTAAAGAAAATCGGGTACAATATGTGGGAGCGACATTTGTATGGGGGATATATCTAAATCTGAACCGATATAACCCGCTTTCATTACATGTATTTCTAGTTAGATTATAAGGTGTTATGCAAAATTTGAAGAAAATCGGGTACTATATGTGCTTTATAGGGCGGAAAAAGTGCAATCGGGAGCTACATTTGTATGGGGGCTATATCTAAATCTGAACCGATTTCCTCCAAATTCAATACCGATCGTCCTTGGTAAAAAAAGTAACTTCTGCCAAATTTCAATTGCGACCTGTAGAGTGCGAACAAGCTTAGATGGACAGCAGACGGACGGACAGACAGACATCGTTAAATCGATTCAGCTGGTGATTCTAAGCCGATCCGTATACTTAAAGGTGGGTCTAGCTCAATTATTTCTTGGTGTTACAAACATTTGGCGCGAAACTAACTTATAATACCCTAGTCCACCAAGTGGTGTAGGGTATAACTAGGGGCGGGATACTGCACGACTTATCGATTTCGATATGCTAGAAAACCTAAATTTGTGAGGTTCGGAGCCAAGAAATGGAGGTGATGGGTGAGTGTAAGTGGACTCTCATCTGGCTCAAGAGTGGGTGAAATGGGGTAAAAATACACAAAAAGTCCCGACCGACCCCATTATTCTCCACTCCCTTTTTCTTTGAATATACATACCCCCTATCCCCACGCCTTTATAGGACTCCCATACAATTAACATTTTTATGAAATTTACTCCCACCGCTCTTACTGGCCTAGGGAGGCCGCTAGTGGAGTCAAATGTATGACCGATTGCCAATATTTTTTCAACCCCTCCTTTTCCAGGTAATTCGCATATTTTCTATTCTCTTACCTATTTCTTGGCACATTTTTGCATGTTTTCACTATAACATAAAAGAACATAGCAAGATAATTTAAGAAGTATCACTTTTAATTATATATGTGGCAGCTACCTCCAACATTTTAATTTACCATCCATATATAATTGATTTGAAGTGAATATCTTTGATAGTTATTCTGTATAGAAGGATACAAATAATTTTACAGCTTGCGAAGTCGAGATGAAATTTTCATACGATTTTCAGTGTCAAATCTGTATTGAATCTATTATTTTTAAATCGAACCTTAATCGATTTCAACTTAATTTTTAATGCAGCCTGAAAAGGTAATATTTGGATATAATTCAATTTTAGTTTTTTTTGTTATTTTTATAAATAAAGTCAGACAATTAATATAATCAAACAACTTATCCATAAAATCTAATGTAACAACGCTGTATTAAAAGTGGCAGTATTACCGCCTCTAAATATAAACCTAGGGTTTCGAAGCTACACGAAAGGAATTATTAAAATTTAATATTACGTCTGTCGAATGTGTAATCCAATAAAATTTGAAATATCTTACAAGTATATAAATGCAATGCCTTTTTAAAAAGATTTGTAATTCAAAATAAAACTCTTTATTATATATGTTTGATCATTGGAAAAAAGTTTTGAAATTAAATTCATACTATATAAAATATTTTTATAAATTCTATAAAACTTGATTTCAATTTGTTTGCTAAAAGAAATAAAATAATTTACTTTAATAAATATCGATTGGTTTATTCGAAAATAAGTTTCTATATTGCCAACAGTATGTTGACGATTTCCCGTCATATCCGGGAATCCCGGGAAATTGCAATCCCTACCACATTCTATCATTAAGGAGGGTTTTTTATGACAGCAAAACCGCCCCGCAATAGATCCTAGAGGGGAGACATATGTGGCTGACCCCATTAATAATTACAATTACCCCCTTGAATGAGATTAAGAGCGTCAAACACCTTCAATGTCTCTGTTCGACTGTGGCTAGAATACGTTTAGAGATTTACGTTTAGATTTAGTTTAGTGTAAAGACTTGAGATTAGATCGTAAGTAAAGCTTTTATGGATTTTCATTCTTTTCAAAAACATATTTCGAGTTACTTTTTTGTTACCTAATTAATAAAAGCAAGTAAAAGACGTTAAATTCGGCCGGGCCTTATATACCCTCCACTATGGATTGCATTCCTCGTATAAGTGCAATAAAATATTAGGAAAATTATTATTTTTTGCTGTTAGCGATATCTATATATATAAACAAGTAAGGAAAGGCTAAAGTCGGGCGGGGCCGACTCTATGATACACTCCACTTTCTATCCGAATACAATTTAATTCGATGAATCTGGAAAGATATAGGTAAAATATAATATGTAAAGTTTGGCCAAAATCGGTTAAACATTTGGGAGCAACATTTGTATTTGCGCTATATCTAAATCTGAACCGATCTTAGCCACTTTCACAATAGGTTTTTTACTTGGATTATAAGCTGTTGTGCCAAATTTAAAGAAAATTGGATACAATATGTGGTTTCTAGAGCGGAAAATGTCAAATCGGGAGCGACATTTGTATGTCGCCACTTTCTGCATTGGTGTTTATAGTTGGATTATAAGATGTTGTGCCAAATTTAAAGAAAATGGGTACAATATGTGGTTTCTAGAGCGGAAAATGTCAAATCGGGAGCGACATTTGTATGGGGGCTATATCTAAATCTGAACCGATCTTACCCACTTTCTGCATAGGTGTTTATAGTTGGATTATAAGATGTTGTGCCAAATTTAAAGAAAATGGGTACAATATGTGGTTTCTAAAGCGAAAAAAGTGAGATCGGGAGCGACATTTGTATGGGGGCTATATCTAAATCTGAACCGATCTTACCCACTTTCTGCATAGGTGTTTCTAGTTGGATTATAAGATGTTGTGCCAAATTTAAAGAAAATGGGAACAATATGTGGTTTCTAGAGCGGAAAATGTCAAATCGAGAGCGACATTTGTATGGGAGCTATATCTAAATCTGAACCGATCTTACCCAATTTTTGCATAGATGTTTATAGTTAGATTATAAGATGTTGTGCCAAATTTAAAGAAAATCGGATACAATATGTGGTTTCTAGAGCGGAAAATGTCAAATCGGGAGCGACATTTGTATGCGGGCTATATCTAAATCTGAAACGATCTTACCGAATTTCAGCATAGGTGTGTCTAGTTCGATTGTAAGATGTTGTGTCAAATTTAAAGAAAATCGGGTACAATATGTCGTTTCTAGAGCGGTAAATGTCAAATCGGGATCGACATTTGTATGGGGGCTATATCTAAATCTGAACCGATCTTATCCAATTTTTGCGTAGGTGTCTCTGGATGGATTATAAGATGTTGTGCCAAATTTAAAGAAAATTAGGTACAATATGTGATTTCTAGAGCGGAAAATGTCAAATCGGGTGCGACATTTGTATGGGGGCTATATCTAAATCTGAACCGATCTTACCCACTTTCTGCATAGGTGTTTCTAGTTGGATTTTAAGATGTTATACCAAATTCAAAGAAAATCGGGTACAATATGTGGTTTCTCGAGCGGAAAATGTCAAATCGGGAGCGACATTTGTATGGGGGCTATATCTAAATCTGAACCGATCTTACCGAATTTCTGCATAGGTGTCTCTAGTTGGATTATAAGATGTTGTGCCAAATTTAAAGAAAATTGGGTACAATATGTGGTTTCTAGAGCGGAAAATGTCAAATCGGGAGCGACATTTGTATGGGGCTATATCTAAATCTGAACCGATCTTATCCAATTTTTGCGTAGGTGTCTCTGGTTGGATTATAAGATGTTGTGCCAAATTTAAAGAAAATCGAGTACAATATGCGGTTTCTAGAGCGGAAAATGTCAAATCGGGAGCGACATTTGTATGGTGGCTATATCTAAATCTGAACCGATTTGCTCCAAATTAAATAGCGTTCGTCCTTGATCCACAGAACTTAAAATGGAGTTGAAAGGGATAAAAGTAGTACCACAGCAATGGCCAAACGGTTAGGCCTAGAATCTTGAAATTTGGTACAAAAAGTCCTCTTATAGCTTCAACGCGCCAAAGAAAATATTTTTCAAAATTCGTACTTTTTGGGGGTGAAATTGGGTAAAAAAGGGATAAAAATAGTACCACTGCAATGACCAAACGGCTTGGCCTAGAATCTTGAAATTTGGTATGGGCATTCCTCTTGTAGCATGAAGACATCCCAAAAAATTACATTTGCAAAATTCGTACCTTTGGGGGGTCAAATGGGACAAAAATTGTACCAACAACATGGCTGAAGCTAGAATCATTCTCTTACAGCGTAGAGATCAGATTTGAAGGGAGTTTTTCGTAATTCATACTTTTAAGGGGTAAAATGGGTTAAAGAGGGATACAAATTATACCACCGCAATGACCAAACGGCTGGGACTAGAATCTTGAAATTTGGTAAAAAAAATTCCTCTTATAGCTTCAACGCGCCCAAGAAAATATTTTTCAAAATTCGTGCTTTTTGGGTGTGAAATTGGGTAAAAAGGGATAAAAATAGTACCAATAAAATGGATGGAGCTGAAACCATAAAATTCGGTGTGTACATTAGGGCGTACCTCAAAAAAAAAGTTCGCCGTACACCTTCGAATATGAAGTATTATTGAAAGGTAGTTTCAAAAAAAAAAATTTTATTTTCTTATGCCGAACGTAGGGGTCGCGCTTTTACATTTTTCTATATAACTTGTATTTATAAACGGATTTTAAAGTGTGATACATCGATGTTTTTGTCTCGACGAGGCCGATTTTTTTGTCTTTGAAGTCATTGAGCTCAAGCACCCCCTTCTGGTACTTACCCATCATTTCTCATTTGCTACTACCCTAATGTACCACTCTAATAATCGAAAATTAAAGCTCGCATAAAATCATGAATCATGTTTGAGCTCAATGACTTCAAAGACAAAAAAATCGGACAAAAACATCGATGTATCACACTTTAAAATCCGTTTATAAATGCAGAAGTTATATAGAAAAATGTAAAAGCGCGACCCCTACGTTCGGCATAAAAAAATAAAAAAAATTTTTTTGAAACTACCTTTCAATAATACTTCATATTCGAAGGTGTACGGCGAACTTTTTTTTTTTACTTGTAACCTGGTACGCTCTAGTGTACATCCCTCAAAATGTTTAGAATCGCAAAATGAAGGAATTTTTCGAAATTTGTACATTTAAAGGGAAAAGGGGATAAACAAGGTAGCAACAACACGGATGTTCGCTTTACAGCACAGATCACTAATAAGAAAGCATTTTTCAAAATTTGTACTTTTAAGGGATTAAATGGGATAAAAATTGTACCACAGCCCAGACCAAACAACTGGGCCTAGAATCATGAAATTCGGAACTGGCATTACTTTCACAGCACGGATGCGACTAAGAAAATATTTTTTTAAATTTCGTACTTTTTTGTGAGTGAAGTTGGGTTCAAAGGGAAACAAAATGGTACCAATCAAACAGTCGCAGCTGGTATCATGAAATTCGGCGTGTACATCCCTGAAAATGCAAATTGAAGGAATTTTTCGAAATTCGTACTTGTGAAATTGGGTAAAATAACAGCGGTACCAATCATGAAATTCGGTTTGCACATGCGTAGAAACACAAAATTAATATATTTTTCGAAATTCGTACCTTTTTATATTCCTATGGTACCAACAACACGACTGAAACTAGAATCGTGAAATACGGTGTGTATATTCCTCTGGCAGTGTAGACGCAAAACATTAACTGATTTTCCATATTTGCCCCATTTCACCCCCCACGAATAAAAATCACTTTTTGGTGCACGTTTTTGTTATAGGGGGAATGCACACACCCAATATGAAGTAAGTACAAGCAGACATATTGAAAAAATGTGTTTAAATACTCTAAAATATTTGGGAAAATTATGGGTATTTTTAGTCCTTGTGAGGGAAAATTTCCAGTTTCAATCCCAAACGAGCTACGACTATAAGACACATTTATGTAAAATTTGGATGTCCTAGCTCCTTTAGTTTAGATGGTGCTTTCAACAGACGGTAAGACGGACGGACGGACATGGCTAGATCGTCTTTGAATTTTATGACGATCAAGAATATGTATACTTTATAGGGTCTCAGGTCGATATTTAAAGGTGTTACAAACGGAATGACAAAGTTAGTATACATACCCCCATCCTGGAGGTGGAGGGTATAAAAAGTACGAGTATCGAAAGATCGCATTATATTTCGAATCTACGCAATATGAGCAACAATATAAATGTTTAAAAACTCGAAATATTGGTGGTAGTTTCTGTCCTTGTTACGAAAAATTTTATCCTTCTGGACTATTAAACGTAGTCTTGGAAAATTTGGACGTCCTGTCTCATTTGGTTAGATGCTACCGTGCTTTCAATAGATGGACGGACGGACATGGCTAGATCGTCTTAGAATTTTATAACGATCAATAATATACTTTATTGGGTCTCAAACGGATTGACAAACTTAATATACCGCCATACTGCAGGTGGATGGTATAAAATATCTTTACTAATTATATTTAACTACAAACCAAAGAATTAATTTTCGGTTTCATATTATTTTTTCATGGTCTAGAATCGGCTATAAAAAACTGATTATATTTTTAAAATGTTTGGTTCTATTGGAAAGGGTGAACTTTTTCATTTAATAAAGGAACTGGATCGGCAGTACTTCATCAGATCAACCCAATTTTTCCGTACAGCCAAAAATCTGCACCAAACAGTGACTCGTTGTGGATGCATAGGCATCTCAATAGTCTCGTGTGGGTTCTCTGAACCCCATATGCGCCAAATTTGCTTATTGACACAGCCACCGAGATGAAAATATGCTTCATGAAAGCTGAACTGAACGTCGATCTCTTCTCGACAATTTTCCACGCAAATTTCTTGCAGTTTGCTTTAAAGACTCACTACTTTGGAAGTAAGTTTTTAATATTTTCCAATTTTGTTTTTGCAAATGATGGATGATTTGTGTGGGAGGTACATGAAGGGGCGTGACACCCCTTCGCCCATCTTCGAACTTAAACTAAGTTTGGGAAAAATATTACGATGTGCAAAGTTTAAATTGATTCCTGAACTCCTTTCGAGAGTTATCGTGTACACCAGCCAACCAGACAGACGGACGGACATGGCTCAAACACCTTAAAAAGTCTTGAAACGGATTTGGTCCAAACATACTTGGGGTCTTAAGTCACTCCTTCAATGCGTTATTATATATTATATATTGCATATTTTTCTGTTCCAAATGTAGAGTGAGGGTATAAAAAGAGTGAGGGTATAAAAAGTCGAAGTAATCAAATTTTTCACTGTGTGGATCTTCTTGCGTTCTGAAGAAAATATTCACCACAATTACTTTCCGATTTTGAAACGGTATTCGAATTTTTGAGTCGTAATAAGTTCTTTTCTTTTCTCAAATTTCAAATTTTTTATCAATTTTCAGACTTTTTGCCATGGATTGCCCCCACAGTGCGTTGTTAAGATATGGCCCGAAGTGGGCCATAAAAGTCAGTGGCATAAACACAGACCTCTTCTGCTTTAAGTGGGTCATATTCTTACTTTCTGATTTCCACCACAATCTAATCTAAGGTAAGAAACGTCACTCCTTTTGTCCTTACAGATATATTCGAAGCCAGAGACGATCTCGACATTTATGGCAAACAATACAAATTTCACAAAGCTTAATCGCAAACGTTATGGGGACGAAAAAGTTTGGTTTAACAAATTCAAGAAATATGAAAATGGAGACATTAAACTGCGTTATCCAACCGTTGAAGCCTTGTTGTTACTGCTTATTATTTTTTATCACAAACATTTCATACCACCCTCGTATCATTGCGAAATAGAAAATATGTGTTTATTGTTACTACGAATACACACTGCGACGCACTTGGATTCAATGAAATTATAATTAAATATTTTTTATATGTATATCAGATGGATTTGATTACATGAATAGTCTTAACTGTCATAAACAACTATTCCGATCATAATTACAAACCACCACTACGCTCCATCCGACTCCACACGTTCCTACTCACTGCCCCGAATGAATGAATGAGCGAATGACTAAGCAATTGGAGCTTTGTGCCCACCACCTTCGCTCGTAGCCAAAAACAACGTTCGTTTCCATTCTGTTCTGGTGAAGAAAAAAAACAATCCACTCCACAGGAGGTCTGTAGTGATTTGTTCCCCTGCCTTTCATTGGCCAAATAGAAATTTGCACAAATCCATAAGAGCGAGCCCATTGTTAGTGTCAATATAAATCTAAAAGTCGATTAGGTCGACTTTTATGCGAATACACTCCCGTACGTTAGTAAATACTCACGTAGGCACTCGTCTCGTACGGTTAGGTAGGTATGTTTTCATAGAATCAGGGCTATTGTTGTTTGCGGTTTCGATTGTTTGTTTCTGAATAATATCGTACAACAATGTAAGCCCACATTTGTATTATCATATCGTACGTGTGGTACTCGTATTCCTATATACATACATTACTGTATGTGTGTGGTTTCTATCGGTGTTTGGCTAACAAATATCCGTTATATAAATTAGATTTTTGTTTTTTTTTTTTCAATAATTCACAGTGTGTGTTGTTGATTCTCAATTCACAAATGATTGACATTTAAGAAATTTACTGATCAGTCATATTTTGAACAAGTAAGGAAAGGCTAAAGTCGGGCGGGGCCGACTATATAATACCCTACACCACTCCCTCGTATGTATCTCGCTTTGATTACTAAACCCACGTATTTCATGGAAGCAATTTTATGTAGTTCATAAAAATTATACAGTTACTATAAATTCATCTTTAGTCATATTTAACGTATATTGTACAGACAAATACAAATTATACAGTAGTGATAGGATGAATCGGACCGACATTTCAAAAGCGGCCGATAACAACATTTTGGGTCTGGTCCAAAACATGGGCCTATATATTTCTCATTCACGGTAGGTATTCCTAATTGAAAAATATCATGATCTGCAAAATTTGATGAAGATACGATGTAAAATGTAGTTTCTAGAGCTGTAATAGATCAGATTGGGCCCCATATGGGTTATACCAAAGTATGGACATATGGGCATCTCCCAAACAAGTAAGGAAAGGCTAAAGACGGACGGACTTTCTATCACATTACAATTCAATTCGGTAAAAAATTGAAATCGGGAAGGATTTTTGCATCCTGTAAATGTATGTGTTTGACAAAAAATGTTAAATCGGAAAGGACATTTGTATGGGGGTATATTGAAACCTGGAACGATGTGACCCGCTTTCACCATGTCTGTTTATTGGTGAAATATAATATGTAAAATTTGGCCAAAATCGGTTAAACATTCCGGAGCGACATATATATGGGGGCTATATCTAAATCTGAACCGATCTTACCCAATTTTTGCATACGTGTTTCTAGTTGGATTATAAGATGTTCTGCAAAATTTAAAGAAAATCGGGTACAATATGTCGTTTCTAGAGCGGAAAATGTTAAATCGGGAGCGACATATGTATGGGGGCTATATCTTAATCTGAACCGATCTTACCCAATTTTTGCATACGTGTTTCTAGTTCGATTATAAGATGTTGTGCCAATTTTAAAGAAAATCGGGTACAATATGTGGTTTCTAGAGCGGAAAATGTCAAATCGGGAGCGACATATGTATGGAGGCTATATCTAAATCTGAACCGATCTTACCCAATTTTTGCATACGTGTTTCTAGTTGGATTATAAGATGTTCTGCAAAATTTAAAGAAAATCGGGTACAATATGTCGTTTCTAAAGCGGAAAATGTTAAATCGGGAGCGACATATGTATGGGGGCTATATCTTAATCTGAACCGATCTTACCCAATTTTTGCATACGTGTTTCTAGTTGGATTATAAGATGTTGTGCCAAATTTAAAGAAAATCGGGTACAATATGTCGTTTCTAGATCGGAAAATGTTAAATCGGGAGCGACATATGTATGGGGGCTATATCTTAATCTGAACCGATCTTACCCAATTTTTGCATACGTGTTTCTAGTTCGATTATAAGATGTTCTGCAAAATTTAAAGAAAATCGGGTACAATATGTCGTTTCTAGAGCGGAAAATGTTAAATCGGGAGCGACATATATATGGGGGCTATATCTAAATCTGAACCGATCTTACCCAATTTTTGCATACGTGTTTCTAGTTGGATTATAAGACGTTCTGCAAAATTTAAAGAAAATCGGGTACAATATGTCATTTCTAGAGCGGAAAATGTCAAATCGGGAGCGACATATGTATGGAGGCTATATCTAAATCTGAACCGATCTTACCTAATTTTTACATACGTGTTTCTAGTTCGATTATAAGATGTTCTGCAAAATTTAAAGAAAATCGGGTACAATATGTGGTTTCTAGAGCGGAAAATGTCAAATCGGGAGCGACATTTGTATGGGGGCTATATCTAAATCTGAACCGATTTCCTCCAAATTCAATACCAATGGTCCTTCGCCAATAAAAATAACTTCAGCCAAGTTTCATGACAATCGGACAACAATTGCGACCTGTAGAGTGCGAACAAGCTTAGATGGACAGCAGACGGACGGACGGACGGACGGACGGACAGACGGACAGACGGACAGACGGACAGACAGACATCGTTAAATCGACTCAGCTGGTGATTCTAAGCCGATCGGTATACTTAAAGGTGGGTCTAGCTCGATTATTTCTTGGTGTTACAAACATTTGGCGCGAAACTAACTTATAATACCCTAGACCACGTAGTGGTGTAGTGTATAAAAACAATAGGGACAAATTCTAGATGTTATCAGAATGTTTATGTTTTCATACAATAATACATTCACATACGGCCGTAACGATGATAAAAGATGGGGAATATCGGCCATAAAGATTTCTTTAGAGATTGTCATGTTCCAGACTCGGCAGTACTCATCCGATCAACCCAATTTTTCAGTACCAGCCCAAAAACCACACCAAACAGTGACTTGTTGTGGATGCATTGACATCTCAATAGTCACATGTGGGTTCTCTGAACCCCATATGTGGCAATTTTGCTTATTGACATAGCCATTGAGATGTAATTGAGCTTCATGAAGACTGAACTGAAGGCCGATCTCTTCTCGAAAATTTTCCACGTAAATTTTTTACAGTTTGCGTTAAAGACTCACTGCTTTGGAAGTAAGTTTTTAATATTTCCCAATTTTGTTCGAGTGTATAGCGACCCATTTTTGCAAATGTCAAACATAAACCTGAAAATAACAAGTAAGGAAAGGCTAAAGTCGGGCGGTGCCGACTATATAATACCCTACACCACTCCCTGCGTATATACCCCGCTTTTATTACTAAACCCAGGTGTTTCATGGGAGCAATTTTATGCAGTTCATATAAATTATACAGTATTGATTCATCTTTAGTCATATTTAACAAATATGGTAAATAATAGACACAATTTTCCGGCAGACAAATGCAAATTATACAGTAGTAATAGGATGAATCGGACCGACATTTGAAAGAAGGCCTATAACAACACTTGGGGCCTGGTCCAAAACATGGGCCTATATATATCTCATTCACGGTTGGTATTCAAAGTTAAAATATATCATGATCCGATGTAAGACGTAGTTTCTAGAGCTGTAATAGAGTAGAATGGGTGCCCAATTTGTATGGGGCTTATACCAAAATATGGACCCATATATTTGACTTTCATAATATGTCTTCTTAGTTGAAATATAATACAAAATGCAAAATTTGATAAACTTTCGATGCAAATTGTGGGTCCTACAGGGGTAATAATAAAAAAGGGGGCCATTTGTAAGACGCTACATTAAAAAATGGACCCATATAGATCACTTTTAAAGTAGGTATTCTTAGTATGAAATATAAATATAATATAATTTACAAAATTTGAAAAACTTCCGATGTAAAATGTCGGTCCGGTAAAAAAGTGAAATCGGGAAGGACTTTTGCATCCTGTAAATGTATGTATGTATTTCACAAAAAATTTTAAATCGTAAAGGACATTTGTATATATTTTGTATTTGTATATTGATACCTGGAACGATGTGACCCCCTTTCACCATGTATGTTTATTGGTGAAATATAATATGTAAAGTTTGGCCAAAAGCGGTTAAGCATTCGGGAGGGCTAT
The DNA here is from genome assembly GCA_947397865.1 of Polietes domitor. Taxonomy (NCBI): domain Eukaryota; kingdom Metazoa; phylum Arthropoda; class Insecta; order Diptera; family Muscidae; genus Polietes; species Polietes domitor. The sequence continues at coordinate 194,195,558 of OX377618.1, forward strand.
ATCTAAATCTGAACCGATCTTACCCACTTTCACCATAGGTTTTTTTAGTTGGATTTTTAGATGTTGTGCCAATTTTAAAGAAAATCGGGTACAATATGCGGTTTCTAAAGCGGAAAAAGTCAAATCGGGAGCGACATTTGTATGGGGGCTATATCTAAATCTGAACCGACCTTACCCACTTTCAGCATAGGTGTTTCTAGTTCGATTATAAAATGTTGTGTCAATTTTAAAGACAATCGGCTACAATATGTCTTTTCTAGAGCGGAAAATGTCAAATCGGGAGCGACATTTGTATGGGGGCTATATCTAAATCTGAACCGATCTTGCCCAATTTTTGCATAGGTGTTTCTAGTTCGATTATAAAATGTTGTGTCAATTTTAAAGACAATCGGCTACAATATGTCTTTTCTAGAGCGGAAAAAGTCAAATCGGGAGCGACATTTGTATGGGTGCTATATCTAAATCTGAACCGATTTCCTCCAAATTCAATGGCCAGAAAAAATAACTTCTGCCAAGTTTCATGACAATCGGACACCAATTGCGACCTGTAGAGTGCGAACAAGCTTAGATGGGCAGCAGACGGATGGACGGACGGACAGACAGACATCGTTAAATCGACTCAGCTGGTGATTCTAAGCCGATCGGTATACTTAAATGTGGGTCTAGCTCGATTATTTCTTGGTGTTATAAACATTTAGCGGAAAACTAACTTATAATACCCTAGTCAACGAAGTGGTGTAGTGTATAAAAATCCGATGTAAAATTTGCGTTCTTGAGGCGTAAAAATTAAAATGGGGCCATTTGTAAGTGCTCTACGTTAAAAAGAGGTTCCATATAGATCACTTTCAAAGTAGGTATTCTTAGTTGAAATATGACAAGATATGCAAAATTATATCTAGATTCAATGTACGATATGGGTTTAAGAGATGTAATAGAGTAGAATGGGGGCCCAATTTGTATGGGGGCTATACCAAAATATGGACCATATATTTGACTTTCATAATATGTCTTCTTAGTTGAAATATATGAGGGCTATATCTAAATCTGAACCGATCTTACCCACTTTCACAATAGGTTTTTTAGTTGGATTATAAGATGTTGTGCCAATTTTAAAGAAAATCGGATACAATATGTGGATTTTAGAGCGGAAAAAGTGAAATCGGGAGCGACATTTGTATGGGGGCTATATCTAAATCTGAACCGATCTTACCCAATTTTTGCATACGTATTTCTAGTTGGAAGAAAATGTCAAATCGAGAGCGACATTTGTATGGGGACTAAATCTAAATCTGAACCGATCTTACCCAATTATTGCATACGTGTTTCTAGTTGGATTATAAGATGTTCTGCAAAATTTAAAGAAAATCGGGTACAATATGTCGTTTCTAGAGCGGAAAATGTCAAATCGGGAGCGACATTTGTATGGGGACTATATCTAAATCTGAACCGATCTTACCCAATTTTTGCATACGTGTTTCTAGTTGGATTATAAGATGTTCTGCAAAATTTAAAGAAAATCGGGTACAACATGTCGTTTTTAGAGCGGAAAATTTCAAATCGGGAGCGACATTTGTATGGGGGCTATATCTAAATCTGAACCGATCTTACCCAATTATTGCATACGTGTTTCTAGTTGGATTATAGATTTTCTGCAAAATTTAAAAAGAAAATCGGGTACAATATGTCGTTTCTAGAGCGGAAAATGTCAAATCGGGAGCGACATTTGTATGGGGGCAATATCTAAATCTGAACCGATCTAACCCGTTTTCGCCGCTTGTGTTTCTAGTATGATTATAAGGTGTTAAGCCAAATTTGAAGAAAATCGGGTACTATATGTGCTTTATAGGTCGGAAAAAGTCAAATCGGAGCGACATTTGTATCGGGGCTATATCTAAATCTGAACCGATTTCCAAATTCAATACCGATGGTCCTTGGCCGGTAAAAATAACTTCTGCCAAGTTTCATGACAATCGGACAACAATTGTGACCTGTAGTGTGCGAACCAGGTTAGATGGACAGCAGACGGACAGACAGTCATCGTTAAATCGACTCAGCTGGTGATTCTAAGTCGATCGGTATACTTAAAGGTGGGTCTAGCTCGATTATTTCTTGGTGTTACAAAAATTTGGCGCGAAACTAACTTATAATACCCTAGACCACGAAGTGGTGTAGGGTATAATGAAAAATTCGACTTAGCATACTATGTTTGAAGGCGTCGATATAGTTCATAAAAAGTGTCTGTTTTTAAAAATGAATACACAAAGTATTTTCTATGAACTTTTCAATAAAAAAATACTGGTTGAAGGAATACATTATTAGCCTCGAAAATGCGCTGAAAACCGACAAAGAGGCGGGATTTGCAGTACTGCCCAGCAAAAACTTGGTAATGACACCTCATTATTTTTAGCATTACCTAGTAATGACATCTCATTACGCCCTGCATTATTTTGAAGTATAAAATAAATACTTCCTTATAATGGTTTAAATAATTAGTTATTGGTAAGTTAAATTTCATAGAACTTCAGATTTTAAAAATAACTTTCTACATTTTTGTTGTGAGTCAGAGAATAGCAGTGCTGGTGTTATCGCAGCTTAGTAATCCAGGCTTAAAGAAAAACAGCCCTAAATTCTATATTCAGATTGTTTACAAGTCGATACAAAGTATATAATTTAATAAAAATGTTGTTTTCATCTCTTATTAAGCCCATTATTGATAATACATTATTTGGCTAGTTATCAATAATGACTTATTTTTTATCCTCCTGAGGCCACTTATTTTACAACTCGCTTAGAAGTACTTATTTCTCAACTTTTTGTAAGTGTGCATGGAAGTACTTATTTTTTTACAATCCCTTTATAAAAATAATTAGAAACGGATCCGAAAAATATGTAGTGAAGGTGTTTGGTTTTGCCTTATTCCCCACATTACTTGGTAATGAGAGTTTTTGCTGGGTGTATCTCTAGTTTGTAATTTTTTTCCAAAAATGTTCGAGTTTAAAATTAAATGGTCTGATTTACTATTCTAGCTGCAACACTTTGGTTGGCACCACTTGTACCCCTCTTCGATACGCTTCTCTCCTAAAAGTACAAAACAAATTCAATTTTCGGGGGATTATCCCGATTTCATCAAAATTTGTAAAAAAAAAACTTTTTATCATATAGAGAATACCAAAATATTTTTAGGCATATAATTGTTGACTAAATAGGGAATATTTGCAACAGAACTGTGTCAGAAACCCGGAAACTTGAAATAAATGTTACTGCATCAGTGAATATATATACAAGGTGGCGCAATCCTCCTATCAGAAAATGCTATAAATTTTGCGATTGGCCCCTAATGTCAGTTCTGTTTTGACATTTGTGTAGTAAACACATGCGAAATACACGTTAATAAACAATGTTACAATGTGAGGACCTATCGCCGGAAGTTTTGGCCAAAGTAATGGAAAATGCCATAAAAAGGGCTCAAATGACAATCAACTGTGGCGGCGGCCATTTACATGAAATCATATTATCGACTTGATGTAAAAAAATTAAAAGACCAAATAAAAATAATCCACAAGAAGAATCAAAGTTTTTAATTTTTTTTAAATTACAGCCAAAAAACATCGGAAAAATTTATACAAATATTGAAAACTAACCAAAACTATATTGAAAATTATTTTTTGAAAAATAAAATACTCTGTAACTTTCACAGAGGTATTTGCTGCAGTTTCTGAGATATTAAATAAAATAAAATAAACTAAAAACATATGAGTACTTATACTGTTTTGGCTTTATCTTAGGAACTAGTGAAAATACCACTCTGAAATTTACAGAGTGTTTAGAACACAGGTGTTGATATTTGCTGAGAAAAAAATCAAAAAACGGATTTTTTTCAAAAAAAAATATTTCAATATTTGTTAAAAAAAATAAATACCAAAAAATTTTTTTATTTCTATTTGATGTTTTTGCGCTAAAAACCAAATATTCGGGAAAGATTTTGGTATGTGTACTATTATGTGGTCTCTAGAGCGGAAAAAGTCAAATCGAGAGTGAAATTTGTATAGGAGCTATATCTAAATCTCAACAGATCTGGTCCATAATTACCACAGATGTTTCTATGGGGGGTTTCTAATAGGTACTTGACAACTTTGAATTTAATTTGTGAACGCACTATTTCACTGACCATCTAACTGTTACTTTCCCTTTTTTCAGTAAATTCAACATTTAAATCATGGTTCAGTACACGAACGAACAACGTATGTAAATTATATAAATGTAGAGCCAAGATGATGAATTTCATCGCAAAATCATCTTCTCATTTCTCATTTTTAGTTCAATGGGTTCGTCAATAAGCAAAATATGCGTTATTGGTTTGGTGAAAATCCACATGTGCTTAATGAATCGCCACTTCATCCACAAAAAAGAACTGTTTGGTGCGGTTTTCATGCCGGGAGGCGGCCATTTTTTCGTCGACAATAACGATCGTCACGTTATTGTGAATGCAAAGACTACCGATTATTTTTGCCCCGAATTGAAAAACATGGACTTGGACGACATGTAGTTTCAATAGGACGGTGCCTCAACCCACGCTTCACAAGTTACAATTGATTTATTGCAAAAAAGTTATCAATATCTTATTGGAAAATGCTTAAGTTCAATAATAAGGTACTATGCCAAATTTGAAGAAAATCGTGGTGGTCTCTAGAACGGAAAAAAATCAAATCGAGAGCAAAATTTGTATGGGAGCTATATATAAATCTGAACCGTTCTTACTCACTTTCACCATAGATGTTTCTAGTTCAATAATAAATACCAAATTGTACGTTGATTACAACAATTGATGGACAACAACAGATGACTATAACTTGATTTCTGGACCATGTTCGTTATTATTCTTATTCTTATATTTAGTATTTATAATTTATCAAACATTAGATTGATTCTTTACTTTTTTCTATCTTGTAATTAAATTCACAATTATGCGTTCTGTACTTGTTGATAGCAGAAATTCCAGAGCAATTTAAGAAAACTTCCCGCTTACCCAACTTTAGCCTTTCCTAACGTGTTTATTTCCTTCATCATATATTAAAATACAAAAATATGTTGTGCACTGAACTCAGCCACAAGTAAATTTTGAGAGATTTTGGTATTTCAACAACGTTTAACAGTTTTATAACAAATTCCTCTTCATACAATCAGTTATCCAGCAGATCGAGAAACTTCAAAAAAGAAAAAAAAAACTTTAAGTTTTATCATGACGATTTTATGTTTGCGAAAACACTTTAATTTTTATAAACTCAAGAGGAAATAATTTAATATCAAAAAGGAAATGTTCTCCAACTGTGATTTATTATCTTCAACTTTATTTGCAGTTTTTATGTCACACGGGTACCCTATGCGATACGAAACGATATGTACAGCTGGACGTGGCATAGGTAATGCTAACATGACGATGAATAGTTTTGTATTTGGTGTAGGCATCATTGTGATACAGAGCTGGGGTTGCTCAAATTGAAGAAAGTTACAGGGACTTTTGACCTTGATTAGGATAATGTATGTAATGTACTAGAAAATGGGTTGGGAAAATCACGGTTGATTTTAGAATTTATTTTAATCTAGTTTTATAGTCCATCTCCGAACTTAAACTAAGTTTAAGAGCTGGAAAGCTTGAATGAGTACCGTCATGAAACAGATTTGCTTCAGATTTATATTAAGTGTCTGCTAAGATGCGTTACACTTTCTAACTGTACCAAATAATATATGTATACTAGGGTCGGCCTCAAATATTGTTTTTTTTATTTTTGCCGGGTCCACTCGGAGTTTTATTAAGCCTTTTATATTGTATACCCTCCACCTAAGGATGGGGGTATATTCACTTTGTCATCCCGTTTGTAACACCTCGAAACATTCATCGGAGACTCCATAACGTATATATATTTCGGGTCGTGGTAAACTTTTAAGACGATCTGTCCATCTGTCTGTCCGTTGAGAACACGTAGCCGTAGAGGAGGTTCAAATTTTTCCTAAATGTGTCTTATGGCTGCAGATCGATTTGGATTGTAACTGAAAATCGGAATCGGCACAAACAGAAAATTTTTTCCCTAACAAGGACTGCAAATACCTCCTAATATTTTAAATATTTAAGAATTTTGTATACCCTCCACCTCCAGGATGGGGGTATACTAACTTTATCATTCCGTTTGTAACACCTTGAAATATCGACCAGAAACCCTATAAAGTATATATTCTTCACCGTCATAAAATTTTAAGACGATCTAACCATGTCCGTCCGTCTGTTGAAAGCAATCATCGAAACGAAAGGTGATAGGACATCCAAATTTTTGCCATAAATGCGTATTACACAGCAAAAACTCTCATTACCAAGTAATGTGGGGAATAAGGCAAAACCATAAACCTTCACTACTTATTTTTCGGATCCGTTTCTAATTATTTTTATGAAGTGATTGTTTGTAAGCCATTATTAAGTGGTCATTATTTCATACTTCAAAATAATGCAGGGAGTAACGGGCAGTCATTACTAGGTAATGATAATAATAATGATGTGTCATTACCGAGTTTTTGCTGGGTATAGTTGTAGATCGCTTGGAATTGCAACTGGACGAAATCGGTCCAAAGGGAAAATTTTTTCCCTTACAAGAACTGAAAATACCCTAATATTTTAGACTATTTAAGCATGTTTTTATACCCTACACCACTTCATGGACTTAGTTTTACGCCAAATGTTTATAACACCGAGAAATAATCGAGCTAGACCCACCTTTAAGCACATCGGTTTAGAATCACCTGCTGAATCGATTTAACGATGTCTGTCTGTCCGTCTGCTGTCCATCTAAGCTTGTTCGCACTCTACAGGTCGCAATTGTTGCCCGATTATCATGAAATTTGGCAGAAATTACTTTTTTGGGCCAAGGACCATCGGTATTGAATTTGGAGGAAATCGGCTCAGATTTAGATATATATCCCCCATACAAATGTCGCTCCCGATTTGACTTTTCCCCTCTAAAATCCATATTGTACCCGATTTTCTTTAAAATTGGCACAACATTTTATAATCTAACTAAAAACACCTATGCTGAAAGTGGGTAAGATCGGTTCAGATTTAGATATAGCCCCCATACAAATGTCGCTCCTGATTTGACTTTTTCCGCTCTAAAAGCCACATATTGTACCCGATTTTCTTTAAAATTGGCACAACATTTTATAATCGAACTAGAAACACCTATGCTGAAAGTGGGTGAGATCGGGTCACATTTAGATATAGCCCCCATACAAATGTCGCTCCCGATTTGACTTTTTGCGCTCTAGAAACCACATAATGTATCAGATTGTCTTCAGATTTGGTAAAACATCTTATATTTAAACTAAGAACATCTATGGTGAAAATAGGTCAAATCGGTTCAGATTTAGATATAGCCCCCATACAAATGTCGTTCCCGATTTGACATTTTCCTCTGTAGAACCACATATTGTACTCGATTTTCTTTAAATTTGGCACAACAACTTATAATCTTACTAGAAACACCTATGCAGAAATTGGGTAAGATTGGTTCAGATTTAGATATAGCCCCCATATAAATGTCGCTCCCGATTTGACTTTTGCCGCTTTAAAAGCCACATATTGTGCTCGATTGTCTTTAAATTTCGCACAACATCTTATAATCTAACTAAACAAAACTATGGTGAAAGTGGGTAAGATCGGTTCAGATTTAAATATAGCCCAAATTCAAATGTTGCTCCCATAAGTTTAACCGATTTTGGCCAAACTATACATTTCATATTTCACCTATTTCACCTATTTCGTTCCAGGTTTCAATATATCCTCATACAAATGTCCTTTCCGATATAAAATTTTTTGTCAAACACATACAATTACAGGATACAAAAAACCTTCCCGTTTTCACTTTTTCACCGAATTGAATTGTATTCGGATTGAAAGTGGAGTGTATCATAGAGTCGTCCCCGCCCGACTTTAGCCTTTCCTAACTGGTTTTTTTGTTGGATTTTTGTTCAAAATTTTTTTCTGAAAACCCTTGGAAGCACTTTAAATACAAATTATTATTATTGTTTTATAATAACTCATTGGTCGTATTATTGCTAACATTTTGTTAAAGTTGTTGTGAAAACTAAATAGAAGGAATCAATACCTGTCTAAATGATGAATATTTGACGAAAAGTGACGTCACTGACTCTTGCATTTTTCAGAGCTAAAATGTTCAAACTCTTTTTAACAAAAATAAGCGATTTCATTTCCCTTCCGATTTTCATCATACAGGCATCATTCGAAAGGTATTTATTTTTTGTAAAATACTGACACCAAATACGAAAAAGTTATCAGTTGTCACTATGAAAAAAAAAAAAAACAAAAAAAAATTATATAAACGTCCAATAATTCGACCAATAAGTTACTCTACCAAAAGAATCACAATTTATGTTTAAAGTGCTTCCAAGGGTCTATTAATTAATAAACAAGTAAGGAAAGGCTAGAGTCGGGCGGGGCCGACTATATGATACACTCCACTTTCAATCCAAATATAATTCAATTCGGTAAAAAAAAAGTAAAAACGGGAAGAATTTTTGTATGTTTCCTAATCATAGGCTAATATGACATGGTTCGATTTGTCAAATCGATAAGAATATTTGTATGGGGGCTATATCCAAACATGGAAAATGTGACTAACTTTCACAATAAGTTCTTCCAGTTCAAGTATAACGTGTTATGCTCAATTTGAACAAACTCGTTGAAAATACGCGGTTTCTGAGGTGAAAAAAGCCAATCCGGGATCGAAATTTGTATGGGAGCTATATGTAAATCTGAACCGATCTGACCCTTTTTCACCATGGGTGTTTCTAGTTGAAATATAAGATGTTTTGCCAAATCTGAAGACAATCTGATACAATATGTGGTTTCAAGAGCGGAAAAAGTTAAATCTGAACCGATCTAAGACATTTTTACCACAGGTGTTTCTAATTAAATTATAAGATGTTTTGCCAATTTTGAAGAGAACATGTTAAAATATGTGGTATCTAGAGTGAAAAGAGTCAAATGGGGGCTACATCTAAATCTGAACCGATTTTCTTCAAATTAAATAGCGTTCGTCCTTGTCCCGAAATACTTCGTTGTACACTGTTTCGTTTGGTTCTGGCTACAATTGCGACCTGTATCGTGATTACTAGAATAGATGGACAGACGGACATTCAAGAAGTGATTCTAAGCCGATCGGTATAATTAACAATGGGTCTCTCTCCCTTCCTTTTGGGTGTTACAAACAAATGCACAAAGACATAATACTCTCGTGGAGTGTATAAGAAGCTCACAGATGGCTTGACCCAGTGACGAAATAGTTTGCAGATCATCATTAAACAATTTAAACTTTATTTTCGTGGGGTGTGGCTATTAATTTTCCAGCCACCAGCGCCAGCCTATTGATACCCCCCTACACTGTAGATTGAGGGTATAATTTTTTCTGATCCGTGATCGATCTGAAGAAATGGCGGTCATATTTCTATAAAATTTTTTAGATTTATTTCTTTTTCCACTTTCAATCCTCCTCCTCGTATTCGACAACATAGTAAATCCAAACTGCCAACCGTAGTCCACTATTCACGCGCAAATATATTTCGTTGTTGTTTAACTTTGCATGCATATTTGGCTTTTGTTTGTTTTTAAATAAAATTCATGAAATTTTTAAATCTAAGGACCACATGTAGAGTGGCACTCTGGTATTCGGCGAAATAAAAGCGCACACTCTCGCCCCAACAAACAAAATATGAAGTTCTTGTTTTTTTCTCTGTTTCGCTTGGAAGTTAAGACTGCTTGTGGTGTTTTAAAATTACTTTGCAAAAAGTTTTGCTCCACGAGCCAAAAACAAAAAGAGTTTTTAAATTTGCAAAAGCAAGCATTAAATCACTTTGGCTCGTGGTATTATTGAAAAGAGAACATAATGCTGGAAATTCAATTCATTTCAATTCAATTCAAATGCGAAAGTATAAATATAAATATGTACAGATATTGTCTGCGCAGCCAAGATATAATTTATTTTCTCATTATTTTGAAGAATGTCAAGTTTATTATTTTGATTTTTTTTCATTCATAAATAACGACTTATAAGTGTGCAATGAAGTGCAGTCAATTGGTGCCGCTAATGCGAGTATTTGTGGCGTACAAATAATTCAAGTGTAGTTAGTTTTCTTTTCGTTACGTTTCATTTCATTTCGCTATCTGCTGCTGTCTTGACTCGTCACTGTCAATAACTTTCAAATCGTATCAGTATCGGTATCGTCTTGGCTGCGCAGATTCTCAGCTGGTGTGTATGGTGTTGACTCATGTTGACATAATAATCAGTTGTGTGTGAGCTACGTCACATTCTGGTAATTTTTGTTCTTCAACCGAAGAGAGTCAAAACCAATTCGTGTTTGGAGAGTTTGTAAAATGTCATTGGATTCTTAATGTGAATTATTTCAAATGTTTCGGTGGTTCGGTGATATTTTTCGCACCCAAAAAATAATCAAAATGTAATTTTCAGCCAATTGAAGATCAAAAAGTCGTTGTAGATATAAGAAATGTGAATTGTCATATCAAAAAAGTAAATGTAGTTTGATTTCGATTACATTTTGATCGCATATATAAAAACGAAAAAAGTTTTTCAAAATTTTATCAAATTTGGCTACAGTTTTGGATAACATTTTACAAATAAATATTATATCATATACATATTTGATTACCCTAGGCAACAAAAATTTTATCATGTTATCATGTTTAACATTTTCTGATGTATTTAGGCTTTTCAAACTCGAAATCGACATCAAAATGTTTTTCTGATATTTTTTAAATTTTTTTACTAAAATTTTAATTTTCAGCGAAGGTACCTAAATATTTGTACTCCCACTTTGAAAATATAAGTCCGATAACATCCGGTTATATGTTTAATTAAAAGTTCTTATGATGGCTACTAATATCGAAAATTACTGGGGTTTGGGAACAGTCTTCACAAATTGGGGAAACAATTATTTTTATAGCCTCCACCTCCAGGATGGGGGTATATTCACTATGTCATTCCGTTTGTAACACCTTAAAATATTCATCGGAGACCCCATAAAGTATATATATTCTGGGTCGTGGTAAAATTCTAAGACGATATAGCCATGTCCGTCTGTCTGTTGAAAGCACGATAGCGGCCGAACGAAATGAGCTAGGAGGTTCATTTTTTTCCTAAATGTATCTTAAGGTTGCAGAACGGTTGGGATTGAAAGTGGGCCAGAGGGAAACATTTTTCCCTCACTAGGACTGAAAATACCCCTAATATTTAGAGTATATCAGCATGTTTTTTGAACATAATAGCTTGTATTTACTTGATATTTGCAATTCGCATTCCCTTTGTAGCATAAAAGGGCATGATAGAGTGATTTTTATTTCTAGGGGGCGAAATGGGACGAAAAGGGATAAAAATAGTACCTATCAAACGACAACAGATAGAAACACGAAATTTGGCGTGTACATACCTCTAATAGAGTAGATACATAATATACAAGTATTTTTTCTAAATTTGTACTTTTAAGGAGTTAAATGCGGATAGAGGGATAAAAATAGTACCAACCAAACGGCTGCACCTAGAATAATGAAATTCGGTGTATATATTCCTCTGATTGCGTACACTCATAAAATAAAGGAAATTTTCGAAATTCGTACTTGAAGGGAGTAAAATGGAAAAAGGGGATACAAATTGTACCAAACAAATGGATGCAGCTAGAACCATGAAATTCGCGGTATTCATTCCTCTGACTGAGTGACACGAAAAAAAGTTTTTCCAAATTCGTACTTTCAAGGGATTCAATGGGAGCAGAGGGATAAAAATGGTACCAACTAAAAGGCTACAGTCGTCGTACTTTTAAGGAGTAAAATTCGAAAATGGGTGTAAAAATGGTACCAACATAATGACCGCAGATATTATCATGGAATTGGGTATATACATTCCTCTGAGTGCATAGCCACGTAAAATATTTTTTCCAAATTCGTACTTTATTTTGTTGCTTTTTCGACAAAAAATAGTAGAATCATGAAGTTGTCTTATACTGCGTAAGTGAGAGATAAGGTATTTTCAAAATGTATATACCAATGATACGACAACACATTCAACGACAACATTCGGTGTGTATATCCCTCTAATTGCATAACCACGTAAAATAGAGCGATTTTTCGAAATTCGTACTTTTAAGGGATAATTGAAAAAGAGGGATAAAAATGGGACCTTCCAATCCGCTGAAATTGATATCATGAAATTCGGTGTCTATATTCGGTGTGTATTCGGTGGCCTGACTATGAGGACTCGAAACAAAAAGGTTTTTTTTTACCAAATTTGTACATTTGGGCAGAGAATGGGACGAATGGGGATATCTTTAAAATTTGTACTTTTCTTATCAAAATAATGTAGTCATTTTGTCTGTATCTGAAAATGCTTCTCCCTAATGGCGACTGACAATCGCCTAATATTTTTGGCATGTCCACTTTCACAATTACAGCATTGTGTTTATTTATTGCAGTAGATTTTAAACAGTGCGCATAAGTATACATTATAGTTTGAAATAGTAAACAAATATAGTAATGTCCATAAACATATCACAATTTTCGTAATATGGTTCTGTACTTCTATGTCGACATCCTTTAATCTGCTGGTAATACTGTGGAATGCACTCCGTGGTGGAGGGTATATAAGATTCGGCCCGGCCGAACTTAACGCCTTCTTACTTGTTTTATTTTGTTTCAAGATTTAAGTGACTTTACTAGATTTTTTCTAAGACAAAATAGTACCTTTAACTAAACCCATTTATGGATTTTTCTCAATGAATTCACTTTTCTGTATAACTGCAGTAATAAATCTTTTAAAATTAGTTGTCGAAAAATGTATTTTTTGTCAATAAATTACTCGTTTTAATACCTCCCACAGATAAGTTGCGATCTTATGCAAAATTAAAATCTCCTATTCTTGATATACAGTATAGCTTGGTATTTGGCAATGTTTATACCCTACACCACTTCGTGGTCTAGGGTATTATAAGTTAGTTTCGCGCCAAATGTTTGTAACACCAAGAAATAATCGAGCTAGACCCACCTTTAAGTATACCGATCGGCTTAGAATCACCAGCTGAGTCGATTTAACGATGTCTGTCTGTCCGTCCGTCCGTCCGTCCGTCTGCTATCCATCTAAGCTTGTTCGCACTCTACAGGTCGCAATAGTTGTCCGATTGTCATGAAACTTGGCAGAATTTATTTTCTCTGGACAGGGACCATCGGTATTGAATTTGGAGGAAATCGGTTCAGATTCAGATATAGCCCCCATACAAATGTCGCTCCCGATTTGACATTTTCCGCTCTAGAAACGACATATTGTACCCGATTTTCTTTAACTTTGGCAGAACAAATTATAATCGAACTTGCAACACCTGTGCAAAAGTTGGGTAAGATCGGTTCAGATTTAGATATAGCCCCCATACAAATGTCGCTCCCGATTTGACATTTTCCGCTCTAGAAACGACATATTGTACCCGATTTTCTATAAATTCGGCAGAACATCTTATAATCGAACTACAAAAACGTATGCAAAAATTGGGTAAGATCGGTTCAGATTCAGATATAGCCCCCATACAAATGTTGCTCCGGATTTGACATTTTCCGCTCTAGAAACGTCATATTGTACCCGATTTTCTTTAAATTTTGCACAACATCTTATAATCCAACTAGAAACACGTATGCAAAAATTGGGTAAGATCGGTTCAGATTTAGATATAGCCCCCATACAAATGTCGCTCCCGATTTGACATTTTCCGCTCAAGAAACGACATATTGTACCCGATTTTCTTTAAATTTTGCACAACATCTTATAATCCAACTAGAAACACGTATGCAAAAATTGGGTAAGATCGGTTCAGATTTAGATATAGCCCCCATACAAATGTCGCTCCCGATTTGACATTTTCCGCTCTAGAAACGTCATATTGTACCCGATTTTCTTTAAATTTTGCACAACATCTTATAATCGAACTACAAAAACGTATACAAAAATTGGGTAAGATCGGTTCAGATTTAGATATAGCCCCCATACAAATGTCGCTCCCGATTTAACATTTTCCGCTCTAGAAACGTCATATTGTACTCGATTTTCTTTAAATTTTGCACAACATCTTATAATCGAACTACAAAAACGTATACAAAAATTGGGTAAGATCGGTTCAGATTTAGATATAGCCCCCATACAAATGTCGCTCCCGATTTGACTTTTTCCGCTGCAGAAACTACATATTGTACCCGATTTTTTTTAAATTTGGTACAACATCTTATAATCCAACTAAAAAACCTATGATGAAAGTGAGTAAGATCGGTTCAGATTTAGATATAGCCCTCATACAAATGTTGCTCCCGAATGTTTAACCGATTTTGGCCAGACTTTACATATTATATTTCACCAATAAACAGACATGGTGAAAGCGGGTCACATCGTTCCAGGTTTCAATATACCCTTATACAAATGTCCTTTCCGATTTAACATTTTTTGTCAAACACTTAGATTTACAGGATACAAAAATCCTTCCCGATTTCAATTTTTTACCGAATTGAATTGCAATGAGAATTGTTTGGGTGATGCCCATATGTCCATATTTTGGTATGACTTTGGTTAACTACTGTATAATTTGAATTTGTCTGTCAGAAAATTGGATCAATTACCATATTATTTACCATATTCGTTAAATTTGACTAAAAATGAATTTATAGCATATAAATTATTAAATTAATATAATTTATATAATTTGTATGAACTACATAAAATTGCTCCCATGAAATACCTGGGTTTAGTAATCAACGCGTGGTAAATACGCAGGGAGTGGTGTAGGGTATTATATAGTCGGCCCCGCCCGACTTTAGCCTTTCCTTACTTGTTTGTAATGTGGAAGTTGAGAAACGCGTCTTACCGCTGCACAGTAGCGCCCGAAGAGCAAACGAGGTTGCAAAAATCAAAATTTTCATGAGCGCCGACAAAGTTTTGAATAAACCCATGTTATAGGAAACTTTTCAACGATTTCAAATCTGCCACTCTTAATAATATCACATTTTTAGTTTAGAACATATAGCCGTTCAAAGAAAACCGACTTTCGGTTTTCAAAAAAACACACAATTTTTAGTGAATTTGTTGCGATTTCAGGTGTAATATCACGAAAAATATGTTGTTTGTACTGATTGATGTATTTATTAAATGTATAATGATAAAAAAATTAACTGTTTGTTTTGTATTTCTCCTGGTAAATCACTATTTAAAAACTATCCGTTTTTTCACTATTTTTCAACTTTGACGGAAAATAAAAAAATCTATATTTGTCATATTTGCAAAACCTGTTCATTGATTGTTTCTTTACATAATTCAAAAATTTTAGCTGCTCGTACGTGCCCGTTTGGCTTCTAGAGGTAAAAAAGGTTAAAAAGACATGGTTGCAGAAATTGTATGGCGTCCATCCCTTATATGTTTTGACTGACAGTAGTTTGATCTAATAGTTTGAAAAAAACTACTCATTGAAATTAGCAGGTACGTACCTCACTTAAACAATACTTTGGCGTACAAATGGTCAAGAACAATATTGACTTATGGTCCCTACAGGTAGGCACAAATCTTATTTGGACACGTGCATAATATCAAAATTGCATTATTCAGCCTAAATCCATATGTATGCAGGGAACAGGTAAATTTTTCGGCATGGTAGCATAAGCCTATATATTGCAAATGGTCTAGAACAATATTGACTTATGGTCCCTATTTTTATTTTTTATTTTTAGGCATGGTAGCATAAGCCTATATATTGCAAAATAAGGATAATGCCTGGATTACTTTACGACTGAAAGTTGGCGCAACAATTACTGAAACCATTAAACAATTTAAGTACTGAAAACATGGCGTTGAACTATTTTAAATTATTTGAACTGTTTAGAAAGTCAACCACACCAAATTTTTTCACGGAAGCTGCTTTAGAAGAACTTGATAGCTTATACGGAAATATTGAGAGAAGCGAAATTATAAAAAATAAATTTTATCTGATATATGCAAATATTAAGGCAAAATGGGTGAAATCTAATCGAACCATTCAGAACTTCAACTCCAAATACGAGGACTGGCTTAATGAAGACACCATCCTGGATATATTGGCAGTAGATAAACCCACCACATCAACCAGAGGAGCAAAAGGAAGGCCAAAAAA
This sequence comes from Polietes domitor, assembly GCA_947397865.1. Lineage (NCBI taxonomy): Eukaryota > Metazoa > Arthropoda > Insecta > Diptera > Muscidae > Polietes > Polietes domitor. The sequence goes on from OX377618.1 coordinate 194,211,800, forward strand.
AGTATTGAGGAGTGTTCAATTTTCACAAAGAAGAGGAAATTTGCCGATGCCACCAATGACTTGACCACGAAGCAATTATCGGACGCGCTGTCTATTAAATTTACAAAAAATAGTGAAAGAGTTAGGTCGCAGATAACCAAGTCTGTTGCTGATGCAAGCCCACTGCGACTAAAAAGGATTAAGGAAAGCATTCCCACGCCCACAAACGCACACATTAAAAAGTATGGATCCGAAGAAGCCTTGGCCTTGTTTATGGACTTAGAACTTTCCAAAGAGAAATATGAGAAACTACGGACATCTTTAACGCGACATGGCGCTGACGTTTTACCCGGATACAAGCATATTACGCAAGCCAAAATAAATTCACGACCACTGCATACGGAGTTTACGGAAGTCTCTGCGAAAGCCAATCTGCAGGATCTCATGGGCCATACAGCAAAACGGTTGTTGGAGAGTCTTCCTGAAAATGAATTCTTCCTGAGCGATGGATCATCCGGACAAAAAAAAAAAAAAAAAAAATAAATAAAAAAATAAATAATAATAAATAAATAAATTAAAAATTTGTTGGGTAAATTTGTTGGGTAATAATTTAAAACATAAAACCCTAAAGAAAAGAAATAAAAACAATCTAAAAATGTTAAAATAATTTTTTTAGTTACCATAAAATTGATTTTTCTACTAATTTTAACTTTGATAACCCATAATTAGGCCCCTAGAGAGAGTAGCACCCTTTCCAAAAGCTTATTTCATAGGCTGAACAGTTATCTATCATATGCTGTTTAAACTGTTCAATTATCTTATTCGGTTCAAAAGATATGATTTTTGCAACGAAAAAACTCAAATGGCGCCACTGTGCGCTGTTCTGAACTAAGACAATTCGGTTTAATTGACTAAACTTTTTCTTCATATTCAAATATATATTCTAAATTAAATTAATATCATCTAGATTACACATACCTACTCTCATAGTCTAATGCATGTCGTAGCAGTATTTACATTTTGCCGCTCTAACCGTATGCAGGGTATTTCGTTTGCTGTGCTTGGCTTTGTGTTCCAACCAACCATTCTTAGCTAATAACGATGATTATCGCCATACTCGGCATAATGCAAGTAATCACATCTTCTTTGTAAATATCTTATGAAGCTGCGAGCTTGCGCTTGTTAATTTTTCAATGAGTAGCCAGACTAATAATAACGTCTGAACTGTATAAAGAACTTCTCAAAGATGACGACAACGACAATGTCGTCGCGACTACTTATCCTAAATAAAGCTCCACGCTGTGTAATTCAGCTGAGGAGCCACAAAAGGGAAGAAACTACTTGTATTGTTGATGTATAAAGTGGAAAAAATATGTACTATATTAATAAAGCAACGTTATGTCAAGTTCAAGATTACATCTAGTTGATAAAAATAAACTGTAATCAGTACATCCCACAAACAGTGACTCGTTGTGGATGCATTGGCTTCTAAATAGTCACGTGTGGATTCTCGGAACCCCATATGCGGCAATTTGGCTTATGGACCAATTGTAGCCAATTAGATGCAAATGAGTTTCATGAAGGCCGATCTCGACACAATTTTTGCAGTTTGCGTTAAAGACGCACTACTTTGGAAGTAAGTTCCCAATTTTGTTCGAGCGCATAGCATAAAAATATAAACCTGAAAATAAAAATAAATGTTATTTTTGAAAATTGATTAATTTTCCATTTTTATTAAATTTGCATTTCAAAAATAAATTTTACTTTAACTTCATTTTGCTTCAATGTTGCATTCTTATATATTATACGAATTAAATCGATTGACATTTTAAAATAGAACTTACTATATTTACATTGTTTTGTTTAAAAAAATTGATATTTTGATTAAAAGACTACTTTTTGTTGGTGAATTTCCAATTGTCATTGATTTGAAATTTGCACACTTCCTTTAGCGAAAGTAATAATTGATATAATTAAATGTTGTAACCATCTTGGCCATTTTATATAAATATTATTCTATCAACCAACCAGGAGGACGGATTTGTTATATCTTGAAATTACGAAAGTTTTCAAAACTTTAACACATTTTCTGGAGGAATTCTCTTTACTGCTGAAAAAAAAAACATTAGAAACGATTTTCGATTGTTTATTCAATTATGTTCGAACCGATTGCATGTTTTGAAAAAGTGTAAAAAAGCTCTGCCTAATGTACACTATTATGGGTCGAGTCCAAAAAGATAAAGTTGACGCGTTTCTAAGCCTAACCCTTCGACGAATAAATAGACATCTATATATTCCCAAGGGCTTTTAGCACTTATAATTGTCAAGCTCCAATATCACCGGAAGTGATTTATAGACCCACTTTCCCTAGAGGCAACGAAACTCCAAAAAAAAAAACATTTTTTAAATACCAAGGTTCAATCAACGGATTCTAGTAGAGTGATCCCAAAAAAAACATACATGTATGAGTGTTTTAAAAACTTAGCTCCTAATAGTATATAAAGTGGGGATTCAAGCTAACTCCTTTTGTAAATTTTTATGACAATAATGCTATGGTTTCATTTTAGGTATAGGAACATTTTTGTAGATTATAGAAAAATTATAACCGTTAATATATTTTAGCAACATGTTACGTTTGATGACATTCGTAGAAAAGACCCATTCATTGAAGCGTTAAAGGGTTAAAATGTTAAAATATTGTAATTCTCGTTTTGTGGAAACCCTTACTCATCGTGACATTGGGTATACCTAGATCAAAAAACTTAACACTGTATCCCTTTTTACCGCTTACGCGTAGAAATATAAATTTAAAAAATCCCTATATGCTTCACGTCTACACATTTAGAGGAAAATACATTCCGAACTCCATGTTTCAAGCCGCAGACGTTTTGTTGGTACAATTTTTATTCCATTTTTCACATTCGTACCACTTCATCCCTTATCGGTCAGGGCTGTTGTACAATGTTTATACTTTTTCCTGCACTCTACCACGTAAGAGTAAAGTAAAGAGGGTTTCTTCGTACCTCTACACTGTCCGGAAAATTACACTATCTAACAAAAAGTTTGTCGCACGACTATGTATAATTGGTGCGTTTCGGTATTAAAACTTAAAAAAATGATTCCCTTACATAGTACATGGTCAAAACGTTTATATTTATCCATAGATATTTAAAATGGAACAAAATAAATCGACTAGCTTCCACATTTTTGGTCCGACCGTCTCTCTGTTGAAAGCACGCTAGCATCTAAACGAAAGGAGCTAGGAGGTCCAAATTTTCTATAAATCCGTTCAATGGATGTTCTTCAATATGTATACTTAAATTTATTTTATATTAGGTAAGCGTACTCCCCTTATAGCAGAAATATGCACCATAAAGTGGTTCTTATTCGTATGGGTGAAATGGGGAAAAGGGGATAACAATGGTACCTATCAATCGACAACAACTAGAAACACGATATTCGGTGTGTACCTGTCTCTAATCGTGTAGATACATAACACAAAAGTATTTTTTCCAAATTAGTACTTTTAAGGGGTACAATGAGATAATGGAGAACGTTAGTTTACGGCGAATAATGGAAAAAATGTCAAAATCAAATTGATTTTTTGTTAGTGTGATTCTCCTCCTTTCCATTACCTAAACAAAAAACTTCATTCGTAAGATGAAATTACATTACATTCAAAACACGTAGAAAATCAATCAAAGTGTTCACTAACACTGTGCAACATTTTTGAAGTCATTTCAAAATAACCATATACGGACACCGCTACATGATAAAAGACCAAAAAAAGACCCGTGTTTTTTTTCCCCCAAAGTCATGCACTTTTTTTTATGGGCCCCCAGAGATTTGAGTCCTCGGTGTAATTTTTGGAAAAAAGTGATCATATTCTCAGGCTCATATCTTGCAAACCGTTCGGAATTTTGATTTACTCTCTGAGTTCTAGCTCTTGTCATAAAGAACAAAAATTGTGAACATATAAAATCAAAAAAACTTCATCTTCAAGGTCAAAATCGCAAAAAACTTAAAAAAAATCGATTTTTTTTAACCTTTTTTCCCCTGTTCAGGTCGATAGGTAGCAAACCGTTGAAAATTCAGGGAAACAATCAACTACAAAAATGTACCTAAGATCTCAATAAACAACTTTCTAGAACATATGAACTTCCTAGGAATTATTCTTAACACCGTTTAGGTAGCGCTGTAGCACTTTTTCTATAACTTTGTCCGCTGAGTTCTCGTTGACGTCGCGCTGTGTACTGCCTCAATGTGAGCGTCGTGTCGCTTTTATATTGTGTGCTGCGGCTACATATGTGTTGTTAATGTTGTTGGTACAAATGGATTGCGACTACTTCGCTGCTTAAATCTTAAGTACATTTTTGTTGTTGATTGTTTCCTTGAATTTTTAACGGTTTGCTACCTATGGACCTGAACAGGGCAAAAAAGGAAAAAATCTAATTTTTGGAAAATTTTTCACTTTTGCGGCTACCTAAGCGCTACCTAAACGGTGTTAAGAATAATTCCTAGGAAGTTCATATGTTCTAGAAAGTTGTTTATTGAGATCTTAGGTACATTTTTGTAGTTGATTGTTTCCCTGAATTTTCAACGGTTTGCTACCTATGGACCTGAACAGGGGAAAAAAGGTTAAAAAAAATCGAATTTTTTTAAGTTTTTTGCGATTTTGACCTTGGAGATGAAGTTTTTTTGATTTTATATGTTCACAATTTTTGTTCTTTATGACAAGAGCTAGAACTTTGCCTCAGAGAGTAAAATTCCGAACGGTTTGCAAGATATGAGCCTGAGAATATGATCACTTTTTTCCAAAAATTACACCGAGGCCTCAAATCTCTGGGGCCCATAAAAAAAAGTGCATGACTTTGGGGGAAAAAAAAACACGCGTCTTTTTTTTTGGTCTTTTATCATGTAGCGGTGTCCGTATATGGTTATTTTTTTTCGTGTTGCACTGTGTAATCAAACAACACAAAAACTAAAAAATTAATTTAATTTCCGTTGTCCTGACTTAAGTCGGCTGTTGGCGAATGAATATTTCTCTTTTTATAACCTTTCTTTACTATTGTGCTAAGAAAATCCACAGAAACCGTGTAATTTTACAAAATTCAAATCAAAAATGCGCCATCTTTCAAATCCCGCCCATTTGTATATTGACTAAGCAGGTTACAACTTAATTAACTCACACAACAATATAGGAATATCGTTGTAGAATATACTCAAAAAACTGGTTTTAATTTCGTATGGGAAGGGTCACGCGCACTTTCCGCCCATCTTTGTACAACTATTTACACTGGATCAACTCACACAAAATTTCAGCACTCTAGGTCTATGACACCTACTGACCATATTCGATAATATGTTTTAACTTCGTATGTGAGGTACCGCGCCCACTTTTTCAATACCGTCCATTTTTGGCACAACTACGCAGGTTTCTGCTAGATGCACTCACACAAAAGATAAATATTGTAGCTGTCATTGAACTGAATATATTCGATAATAGGTTTTAACTTCGTATGGAAGTTACCATGCCCTTTTTTCCAATATCGCCCATTTTTTGGGCACAGTTACGCACATTGATGCTAGATGCACTTACACAAAATTACAGCACAATAGGTGTTCAATAATATGTTTTAACTTCGTATAGAAGGTGGCACGCCCACTATTCCAATACCGCCCATTTTTGGCAGATCTACGCACATGGATGCTAGATGCACTTACACAAAATTACAGTACTCTAGGTGTCATAGAACTGACAATATTCAATAATAGGTTTTAACTTCGTATGGGAGGTGCCACGCCCACTTTTCTAATACCGCCCATTTTTGGCACAACTATGCACATTGATGATAGATGCAGTTACACAAAATTACAGAACTCTAGGTGTCATAGAACTGACAATATTCAATAATAGGTTTAAACTTCGTGAATTAGTGAACTTTCACAAAAATTCAAGACTCTAGCTGCAACAGTATTCCGAATATGCTAATTTAAAAAACACGAATAAATCCCCAAGTTGTGTGGGAGGTGCCACGCCCACTGAAAATATCAACAATTGATATAGCCTATTTTCACCAGCGGTTCAGCATGAACATACTGTGAAAATTTCAAGAAGGTCGGATCAGTAGTTTAGGCTGCTATAAAGAACAAACATACAAACACAGATTCATTATACACTCCACGAGAGTATTATGGCTTTGTGCATTTGTTTGTAACACCCAAAAGGAAACGAGATAGACCCATTGTTAATTATACCGATCGACTTAGAATCACTTTTTGAATCGATTTAGCAATGTCCGTCTGTCTGTCTGTCTGTCTGTCCGTCCATCTATTCTTGTAATCACGAAACAGGTCGCAATTGTAGACAGAACCAAATGAAACTTTGCACAATGATGTTTTTCGGGATAAGGACGAACGCTATTTAATTTGAAGAAAATCGGATCAGATTTAGATATAGCCTCCATACGAAGTTCACTCCCGATTTGACTCTTTTCACTCTAGATACCACATATTACAACAGATTTTCTTTAAAATTGGCAAAACATCTTATATTGTAACTAGAAACACCTGTGGTAAAAATGTGTTATATCGGTTCAGATTTATATATATCTCCCATACAAATTTCGCTCCCGATTTGACTTTTTCCGCTCTAGAAACCACATATTGTATCAGATTGTCTTCAGATTTGGTAAAACATCTTATATTCCCACTAGAAACTCCCATGGTGAATATCGGACAGATCGGTTCCGATTTATATATAGCTCCCATACAAATTTCGCTCCCGATTTGACTTTTTCCGCTCTAGAAACCACATAATGTATCAGATTTGGTAAAACATATTATATTTCCACTAGAAACACCCATGGTGAATATCGGTCAGATCGGTTCAGATTTATATATAGCTCCCATACAAATTTCGCTCCCGATTTGACTTTTTCCGCTCTAGAAACCACATATTGTATCAGATTGTCTTCAGATTTGGCAAAACATCTTATATTTAAACTAAGAACATCTATGGTGAAAATCGGTTCAGATTTAGATATAGCTCCCATACAAATTTCGCTCCCGATTTGACATTTTCCTCTGTAGAAACCACATATTGTACTCGATTTTCTTTAAATTTGGCACAACATCTTATAATCTTACTAGAAACACCTATGCAGAAATTGGGTAAGATCGGTTCAGATTTCGATATAGCACCCATAAAAATGTCGCTCCCGATTTGACTTTTGCCGCTTTAAAAGCCACATATTGTGCTCGATTGTCTTTAAATTTCACACACCATCTTATCATCTAACTAAACAAAACTATGGTGAAAGTGTGTAAGATAGGTTCAGATTTAAATATAGCCCACATTCAAATGTTGCTCCCATAAGTTTAACCGATTTTGGCCAAACTATACATTTTATATTTCACCTATTTCGTTCCAGGTTTCAATATATCCTCATACAAATGTCCTTTCCGATATAAAATTTTTTGTCAAACACATACATTTACAGGATACAAAAAACCTTCCCGTTTTCACTTTTTCACCGAATTGAATTGTATTCGGATTGAAAGTGGAGTGTATCATAGAGTCGGCCCCGCCCGACTTTAGCCTTTCCTTACTGGTTTTTATATATAGATGTTATTAAAACAATAAATTATAGAAATATCATAGTGTTCTGACTATTGTTAGAGAAAATTATAAGCTTCAATAAATTTAATTTAATTTATAAAATTATTTTTTCTGTATTTTTATTTATTTTGGTTTGGCTATATTAAAAAAACTATTTTCTTGTATTGTTACCGTACCGTACTACGAAAATCGACAGCCTCTGAGGACGGATGTCCCATCAACTGGAAATATGAACTTTGTATTTGTAGAGTTCATGTTACTCCAGACACATTTTTGTTATAGAAGACATACAAAAAGTTCTAAACAGATCCTACCATACCATAGGCATACCATTTACGAAAATGAAATATGTTGCAAGAAATATATTAAATACTAAAATATTGATAGTGCCAAAGCGTGAATAATTTATGCTGGTTTTTAAATTCTGCCATATTTCGATACAATGATGTTCATACCTATTAAGCAACAAACCGGTGCTGGCTAATGTTGAAAACTTTGACATACACATTATGCCGGCATTTGGAGCTCCTGAAACCAAAAGGGATTTAGGCGAACGATAACGTCAACTTTTTCTAATCTTTGGCGAAAATACGCTCAACTCAGAACACGCAAACGAACAAAGTATATAATTGTTATCTGCTTGGCAAATATTACTTCGCAAAACAACAAAGCCTCATTATTAGTTACCGTTTAAGTTAATGAAGTTTATCCCGGAGCATACAAATGTATTCATTTTGAACCTTTTGGGCTATTTAGACTGCTGCTGGTGTTGCTGGTATTTGAGTGGCTTTTCTTACTTTTTTCCGAAGCCATTTGAAGAAAATACAATTGTTAAGATTACAAAATTTCAAAGTTTTCCCACAGCAATAGAAAGCGACAGAAGGATGGTGAAGAAGAAGACGAAGACGAAAAAAACGCAAACAAAAGCCAAACTATGGAAATCTGTATCAAAAGCGTTAATGCCGAGTATAATAATAGTCGAAGCCGGGAAAAGGAAAAGTTTGAGCAGAATTTTGCATACAGCTAAAAATAACTTTTGTATTTCAAGTGCCTCATTATGTGCTAAATTTCTCTTATTAAGTTGCACAACAGACGGACGGACACACGAAGAGCTAAAGAGCTCAAAAGTGTGTTTGCGCCATTCCTCCTCCCGAACAATATGTACACGTTTCTCAATGACTTTTGTAAAGTTTCCTTCGCTTACAATGAAGTGCGAGGAGGGAAAAAATGATTTTTATGATTCGATAGTCAAATACGGGAAATAGACTTTTTTCGGACGTGTTCGTTCGTTCGCCGTTTTTTCGCCATTTTCATTGCTCCCAAGCAAAAGTTGTCCTTTGAATGGCGAGTTTTAAAGATAAAGTGCCAAATTTCACGCACTTTAAGAAAAGGCTACTTTTTTGTGGCCGATGATATATTCTGCGGCGGCTTTCACGACGAATTGTTGGCAACGTAACGTTGACTTTGCACGAAGTTTATCAAATAAAACGAAATGAATTTGAATTGAAGTTGATACGGAAGCGGAAACGTTAAAATAAATGTTTGCATGTTTTTGTACTTCTGTTTTCAATTAATCACAATCACTACTCATTGATACAATAGAGTTTTTCTTGCAAATTACATTGTCTTTGTTATGCTCGTCCTTTTCAAATCGCTAGATCAGGATATGAAGAGTATTGAGTTTATCATAAGGTTTGTAATACGCAATAGTTTATTATAAATAATATAATATATAATCCCAGTCAGACACCAGAAACTCGTATTTTTAACGATGATTTGTAAAATATGTCCTCCCTGAATACTTATTTGAAAAAAAATCCTTTTTTTAATTCTTTGTAGACTGTTCTTAAACCAATATTTCTATGTGAAAGTGAAATTCGCAACATTTGTAGCCTTTTTTAGAACTATTAAAAGTACCTTCAACGAAATTTGGAATTTTAGTAAAAACTTAAAAAATGAATATACATTAAAACGCTTTAATATCGTTTTCGATTTTAGAAAACCAACATATTTTACACATGTTATACATGCCCCTTGGGAAAAAATTGTTAAATACTGCACCGAGTAAAAAAATACTTCCCTAGGAAGCACATTTTAATCGCATCTCAAAATCCAAAGGTGCATTTTTACCGCCTTTCCGGCAGTTCTTTTAAAAGTCGATAATATGTTAATATCATACCATTTAGAATAGCATTTTCACAACTGAATAGGAAGGAATTTTTAGTATGGGGTCCGCTTTAACAATGTTTAATTTAGTATAATATTAACAATTTAAAAATTTTTGCTTAAAAAATGAAAATTTCTTGCTTTACTAATACACTTCAAATATTTAATTTTTATTAATTATTAATACTACATAATAACAGTAAAATTAAGTAGTGTTAATTTATTTAATTCTAATTTAATTTAATATTAATTTGGGTTATACATATATTAATCTATCTATATGTATAAAAATTAATCTGTGTTTGTAAGTTTGTGGGTTTGTTTGTTCTTTATAGCAGACTAAACTACTGGACCGATCTTCTTGAAATTTTCACAGTATGTTCATGTTGAACCGGTGGTGAAAATAGGCTGTATAAATTTTTGATATTTTCAGTGGGAGTGGCACCTCCCACACACATTGGGGATTTTATTCGTTTTTTATAAATTAGCATATTCGCAGTACTGTTGCAGCTAGAGTCTTAAATTTTAGTGAAAGTCCACTAATTGTTAGTCTGCACAGTTTTGCCAAAAATGGGCGGAATTGGAAAAGTGGGCGTGGCTCCTCCCATACGAAGTTAAAAGCTATTATTGAATGTTGTCAGTTCTATGACACCTAGAGTGCTAAAATTTTGTGTAAGTGCATCTAGCATCAATGTGCGTAGTTGTGCCAAAAATGGGCGGGATTGGACAAATGGGCGTGGCACCTCCCATACGAAGTTAAAACCTATTATTGAATATTGTCAGTTCTATGACACCTAGAGTGCTGAAATTTTATGTAAGTGCATCTAGCATCAATGTGCGTAGTTGTGTCAAAGATTTGCGGTATTGGAAAAGTGGGCGTGGTACCACCCATACGAAGTTAAAACCTATTATTGAATATTGTCAGTTCAATGACACCTATAGTGCTGAAATTTTGTGTAAGTGCATCTAACATCAATGTGCGTAGTTGTGTCAAAAATCAGCGGTATTGGAAAAGTGGGCGTGGTACCTCCCACACAAAGTTAAAACCTATTTTTGAATATTGTCAGTTCAATGACACCTATAGTGCTGAAATTTTGTGTAAGTGCATCTGTCATAAATGTTCGTAGTTGTGCCAAAAATGGGCGGTAGTGGGATAGTGGGCGTGGTACTTCACATACGAAGTTAAAACCTATTATTGAATATTATCAGTTCTGTAAAACCTAGAGTGCTGGAAAATTGTCTGAATAGATCCAGTGTAAAAAGTTGTGCAATTATGGGCGGAAAGTGGGCGTGGCCCTTCCCATATGAAATTAAAACCGATTTTAGAGTATATTCGACACCGAGATTGCTATATTGTTATACAAATGGGCGGGATTTGAAAGATGGGGAATTTTTGATTTGAATTTTGTAAAATTACTCATTTTCTTTGGATTTGCTTAGCATAATAGCAAAGAAAGATTACAAAAGAGAAATATCGCCAAAAGCCAACTTAAGTCAAGAAAACGGAAATTATATTAATTTTTTAGTTTTTGTGTTGTTTGATTAGTGAACAATTTGATTGACTTTCTATGTGTTTTGAATATAGTACATTCGAATTCCAGCCATTCGATTAAGTAAGTTCTTCTTACGTAGGAAGTTTTTTGTTTGTTTTGGTAATGGAAAGGAGGATAATCACACTCAACCTAAAATCAATTTGATTTTTGACATTTCTTCCTTTATTCGCCATGGAACATATCCATTTCTTTTGTATCTTGATTATAAGTGGTACATATAATACCGATCACAAGAAAAAACAATATGATTTTTATTTCCGTTTGTTTTTCTGCCTGGCGAAGCGGGCGGGGGTTCAGCTAGTATATAAATAAAAGAGAGTGGCGTTAGTTACTACACTTGGACCGATTTCGATGAATCGCACCAATTCGGATTGGTCGCCGGCCAAACAAGAAGAATGCCTAAGAAAATTCCCGAAATATCCCCATTTTTTATGGAGTAATTTTACGACGCCATCTTCATGATAGATGAGAAGAGAAGCGTCTGAACTGTGCTGTCTCAGTGACAAGGTTAAATTACCACCATTGCCTTTAGCACCAGAGCCATTGCATTCTTTGTTTCATGTTGAAAGACCAGCATCACTTCATTTTTGATCGAACAATCGGAAAAATATAGCGGCTGCTTTCAAATGACTTCATTTGGAGCAGATAATTATTAAATTTGGGCGTAATATCAAGAGTATATAGGGTCTCCGGTCGATATTTTAAGGTGCTACAAACGGAATGACAAACTCGTTATACCAACAACATGATTATGGAGGGTATTATTAGGGGTAGGGGTATATTATATATATATATATATATATATATATATATATATATATATATATATATATATATATATATATACTTTAAAGTGCCGATATTTCAATGTGTTTTAAAAACATTAATTTATTAAATTTTACTTACTCATTTTTACTCATTCCATGCCAAGCGGTACGATTAGACATGCTACGAAAAAGAATGAATTAGAAAACTCTGAGATATGGCATTATTTAGTTATTGACGGGTAGAACAAGAACATGCATTTAAAATTTCCCAGATACCACCAAAATCTTTATTTATGGGTATAAACCGGATTTTCTCACCTATATAAATATATGCATCTTAGTTGGTTGTAAACCGATTTTTACATTCTCGTCTGATTTGAAAACAAAAAACCTGGAGCTTTCTATCGATATACAACTTATTTAAGAAAACTTAAGAAATATGTGTGTTTTTGTCCAGCAAACAATTTTTTTAATCAATTTTTACCAATATTTCAACTTTGGCAATGTTTTTGTACATTATTTTGTTTGGTAACCATACCACTTCTAAATTTATTTAAATAAAATAATTAGTAAGGATAGGTAAATAGTAAAATGCAGATTTATTTTTAAAAATCCTTTTGAAATTAACTGAATTATTTAAGTTTTTATTAATATTCCTTTTTTGCCAAAAAATACTAGTTTCGGTATTCCAGTTAGCATAGCTCATTTCGAATTGAGGTCCAATAAAAATACTTAAAAGTCTTCAAAATGATAAAAACAAGTAAGGAAAGGCTAAAGTCGGGCGGGGCCGACTATATAATACCCTACACCACTCCCTGCGTATATACCTCGCTTTGATTACTAAACCCAGTTATTTCATGGGAGCAATTTTATGTAATTCATATATATTATACAGTATGCTATAAATTCATCTTTAGTCAAAGTTAATGAGTATGGTAAATAATAAAAAAATAATAAAGTAATTGCTCCAGAAGATATTACGAGTAAAGTAAATATAACATGATATGGAAAAATTGATCTAGGTCCAATGATAAATACAGATTATACAGCAGTAATTGGATGAATCGAACGGACATTTGAAGGGGGACGGAAAGAGAATTGAGGCCTGTTCCAAAACATGCGACTATATATTTCTCATTCACGGTAGGTTTTCCTAGTTGAAACATAAATTGATCTGCAAAATTTGATGAAGATCCGATGTAAGATGTAGTTTCTAGAGCTGTAATAGAGAAGAATGGGGCCCCACTTGGGTTATACCAAAGTATGGACATATGGGCATCTCCCAAACAAGTAAGGAAAGGCTAAAGACGGACGGAGCCGACTATATGATACACCCCACTTTCTATCCCACTACAATTCAATTCGGTAAAAAAGTGATATCGGGAAGGATTTTTGAATCCTGTAAATGTAAGTGTTTGACAAAAAATGTTAAATCGGAAAGGACATTTGTATGGGGGTATATTGAAACTTGGAAAGATGTGACCGCTTTCACCATGTATGTTTATTGGTGAAATATAATATGTAAAGGGAGCAACATTTGTATTGGGGCTATATCTAAATCTGAAGCGATCTTTCCCCATTTTCAGCATAGGAGTTTCTAGTTCAATTATAAGATGTTGTGTCAATTTTAAAGAAAATCGAGAAGAATATGCGGTTTCTACAGCGGAATAAGTTAAATCGGGATCGACATTTGTATGGGTCTTACCCACTTTCAGCATAGATGTTTATACACTCCACGAGAGTATTATGTCTTTGTGCATTTCTTTGTAACACCCAAAAGGAAACGAGATAGACCCATTGTTAATTATACCGATCGACTTAGCATCACTTTTTGAGTCGATTTAGCAATGTCCTTCCATCCATCTGTCCATCTATTCTTGTAATCATGATACAGGTCGCAATTGTAGACATAAATAAATGAAACTTTGCACAATGAAGTTTTTCGGGACAAGGACGAACTCTATTTAATTTGAAAGAAAATCGGTTCAGATTTAGATGTAGCCCCCATACGAATTTCACTCCCGATTTGACTCTTTTCACTCTAGATACCACATATTACAACAGATTTTCTTTAAAATTGGCAAATCATCTTATATTTCAACTAGAAACACCTATTTGACATTTTCCGCTCTAGAAACCACATATTGTACTCGATTTTCTTTAAATTTGGCACAACATCTTATAATCTAACTAGAAACACCTATGCAGATATTGGGTAAGATCGGTTCAGATTTAGATATAGCCCCCATACAAATGTCGCTCCCTATTTAACATTTTCCGCTCTAGAAACCACATATTGTACTTGATTTTTTTTAAATATGGCACAACATCCTAACACCTATGCAGAAATTGGGTAAGATCGGTTCAGATTTAGATATTGCCCCCAAACAAACGACGCCCCCGATTTGACATTTTCCGCTCTAGAACCCACATATTAAAACCGATTTTCTTTAAATTTGGCACAACATCTTATAATCCAACTAGAAACACCTATGCAGAAATTGGGTAAGTTTCACTATGGTGAAAGTGGGTAAGAGCGGTTCAGTTTTTAATATAGCCCAAATACAAATGTTGCTCCCAAAAGTTTCACCGATTTTGGCCAAACTATACATTTTATATTTCACCTATTTCGTTCCAAGTTTCAATATATCTTCATACAAATGTCCTTTAAACATGTCGATTTAACATTTTTTGTCAAACATATACATTTACAGGATATTAAAAACCTTCCCGTTTTCACATTTTCACCGAATTGAATTGAATTGAATTCGGATAGAAAGTGGAGTGTATCATATAGTCGGCCCCGCCCGATTTTAGCCTTTCCTTACTTGTTTTAGTTAGATTATAAGATGTTGTGCCAATTTTAAAGAAAATCAGGTACAATATGTGGTTTATGAGCGGAAAAAGTCAAATAGGGAGCCACATTTGTATGGGGGCTATATCTAAATCTGAACCGATCTTACCCATTTTCAACATAGGTGTTTCTAGTTCAATTATAAAATGTTGTGCCAATTTTAAAGAAAATCGGGTACAATATGTGGTTTCTAAAGCGAAAAAGTCAAATCGGGAGCGACATTTGTATCAGGGCTATATCTAAATCTGAACCGATCTTACCCACTTTCAGCATAGGTGTTTCTAGTTCAATTATAAAATGTTGTGCCAAATTTAAAGGAAATCGGGTACAAGATGTGATTTCTAGAGCGGAAAATGTCAAATCGGGAGCGACATTTGTATTGGGGGCTATATCTAAATCTGAACCTATCTTACCCAATTTTGCATAGGTGTTTCTAGTTGGATTATAAGATGTTGTGCCAAATTTAAAGCAAATCGGGTACAAGATGTGGTTTCTAGAGCGGAAAATGTCAAATCGGGAGCGACATTTGTATGGTGGCTATATTTAAATCTGAACCGATCTTACCCAATTTCTGCATAGGTGTTTCTAGTTGGATTATTAGATGTTGTGCCAAATTTAAAGAAAATCGGGTACAAGATGTGGTTTCTAGAGCGGGGGCTATATCTAAATCTGAACCGATATTACCCACTTTCTGCATAGGTGTTTCTAGTTGGATTATAAGATGTTGTGCCAAATTTAATGAAAATCTGGTACAAGATGTGGTTTCTAGAGCGGAAAATGTCAAATCGGGAGCGACAATTGTATGGGGGCTATATCTAAATCTGAACCGATCTTAACCACTTTCTGCATAGGTGTTTCTAGTTGGATTATAAGATGTTGTGCCAAATTTAAAGAAAATCGGGTACAAGATGTGGTTTCTATAGCGGAAAATGTCAAATCGGGAGCGACATTTGTATGGGGGCTATATCTAAATCTGAACCGATATCCTCCAAATTCAATACCGATCGTCCTTGGCCAAAAAAATAACTTCTGCCAAAGTTCATGATAATCGGACAGCAAATGCGACCTGTACAGTGCGAACAAGCTTAGATGGACAGCTGACGGACAGACGGACGGACGGACAGACAGACATCGTTAAATCGACTCAGGTGGTGATTCTAAGCCGATCGGTATACTTAAAGATGGGTCTAGCTCGATTTTTTCTTGGTGTTACAAACATTTGGCGCGAAACTAACTTATAATACCTTAGTCCACGAAGTGGTGTAGGGTATAATGATGAAAAATTATTAGATTTTTTTTTTGATTTTTTCCAAAAAAATACCCCAATTCCCAAAGTGGGGAAAATGTGTTCCAAAATTGGGAATTTTTTATTAAAATGGTCGCCATGCGTATGTACCATTTTTATCTATTTTATTTAGGAATTTTTTATTGCACTTCAATTCGTAAAATAATGAGAGATGTAAACTGGAGTAGCCAAACCTTGTATTTTTGCCAAAATTCAATAACTCAGCCAATTACTGACCGACTACTTCATTCTTTCTTGTAGCACAGTGTAATCAACAAAATGGCTCCACGAAATATTGCTTAATTTTACGCAGAAATAAGGTGTAATGTAGATTCGGTCCGGCCATCGTTGACCGAACGTCTGTATTTGATATCCCTTTTTATCATCTGTGCACTGCTTGCGGCTCTTTTTCTACATTACTTTTTTGCTTGTTTTCTCCATTGATTCGGTATTGACGTACTTAAGTGGTTTGTTGGAATGGAACTGAAATGTTAAATGGTGGTAATTGATATGGAAATAAAACAATTTCTTTTCTCTCCCTCTCCTGCTGTTGCTGCTGATTTGAATTGACGTCTTCAAGGGTGGAAGTAAAAAAGTGAATTTGCAATAGAATGGAAAGGATACGGATACGGAACAGACTGTCAGCATTGAAGATGATACGTATCGAGTACAGCGTACCGCCTTCAGGCACAGTTAATTTGCATTTATTTACTTACATCCTTTATCGCAGTACAATACATCTGTTCAGCTGAATTTGTCTTGAATATGTTAATGACATTAAACTACAGGATGTGGGTTCCGAGGAAGGGGCATTGCAAGGAAGTTATGAAAATTCCGAAACAATTGCCACTTTTAAGTGTCCAACCACATGTCGGCCTTTACATCAAAGAGCAATGAAATTTAAATCAAAATGCCAAAATTACATACATATATCACTGTTCATATATTATATTTATACCCGTCTGGTACATACATACATGTGGGGTTCTCAGGAAAAAAGGTCAAAAATTAAAATAAATTCTCTCGATGTTTTGCACCAAATAAATGGGGCCTTTGGGGTAGTAGTGAGCGATAGAGGCTACTGTTCTCTAAACTCCATAACTTCTGATATAGATAGTTAAGATATTTTGACACTCGAAGATACGTTTGAAACATGGCACAATAATAGAGGTAGAAGCAATTGCCCAACAAGAACTAAAATTCAGATACAACCCTGTGTATTTTAGCATTTTGATTGTCAATTCACATTCATATAATCAGGGCCGTGTGTAGGATTTTGACCTGGGGATGGTTTTCAACTAATCTCAAAAAAACCAAAGGTTTAAAAGTACATTTCAGACAAATTATTTAAAAAGTATTTACAAATTCTTAAGTTTATAGCTATAAAAGTCAAGAAAGATTGTAAAAATATTTATTCGAAATCTCTCTGGGGGTGGAACCCACAACACCCCACCCTCTTCACATGAACCAGCAACTATAAATTTGACAATCAAAAAACAATAAGGAAAGGCTAAAGTCGGGCGGGGCCGTATTATATTATAGATACACTCCACTTTCTATCCGAATACAATTCAATTCCGTGAAAAAGTGAAAACGGGAAGGTTTTTTGTATCCTATAAATGTATGTGTTTGACAAAACAATTTTAAATCGGAAAGGACATTTGTATGAGGATATATTGAAACCTGGAACGAAATAGGTGAAATATAAAATGTATAGTTTGGCCAAAATCGGTTAAACTTTTGGGAGCAACATTTGTATTTGGGCTATATTTAAATCTTAACCGATCTTACCCACTTTCACCATAGTTATACCCTACACCACTTCGTGGTCTAGGGTATTATAAGTTAGTTTCGCGCCAAATGTTTGTAACACCAAGAAATAATCGAGCTAGACCCACCTTTAAGTATACCAATCGGCTTAGAATCACCAGCTGAGTCGATTTAACGATGTCTGTCTGTCCGTCCGTCCGACCGTCTGCTGCCAATCTAAGCTTGTTCGCACTCTACAGGTCGCAATTGTTGTCCGATTGTCATGAAACTTGACAGAAGTTATTTTTTCTGGCCAAGGACCATCGGTATTGAATTTGGAGGAAATCGGTTCAGATTTAGATATAGCCCCCATACAAATGTCGCTCCCAATTTTTAAATTTTCCGCTCTAGAAACGACATATTGTACCCGATTTTCTTTAAATTTTTCAGAACATCTTATAATCCAACTAGAAACACGTATGCAAAAATTGGGTAAGATCGGTTTAGATTTAGATATAGCCCCCATACAAATGTCGCTCCCAATTTTTAAATTTTCCGCTCTAGAAACGACATATTGTACCCGATTTTCTTTAAATTTGGCAGAGCACCTTATAATCCAACTAGAAACACGTATTCAAAAATTGGGTAAGATCGGTTCAGATTTAGATATAGCCCCCATACAAATGTCGCTCACGATTTGACATTTTCCGCTCTAGAAACGACATATTGTACCCGATTTTCTTTAAATTTTGCGGAACATCTTATAATCCAACTAGAAACACGTATGCAAAAATTGGGTAAGATCGGTTCAGATTTAGATATACCCCCCATACAAATGTCGCTCCCGATTTCACTTTTTCCGCTTTAGAAACCACATATTGTTCCCGATTTTCTTTAAAATTGGCACAACATTTTATAATCGAACTAGAAACACCTATGCTGAAAGTGGGTATGATCGGTTCAGATTCAGATATAGCCGCGATACAAATGTCGCTCCCGATTTGACTTTTTCCGCTCTAAAATCCACATATTGTACCCGTTTTTCTTTAAAATTGGCACAACATCTTATAATCTAACTTAAAACACCTATGGTGAAAGTGGGTAAGATCGGTTCAGATTTAGATATAGCCCTCATACAAATGTTGCTCCCGAATGTTTAACCGATTTTGGCCAAATTTTACATTTTATATTTTATATTTCACCAATAAACAGACATGGTGAAAGCGGGTCACATCGTTCCAGGTTTCAATATACCCCCATACAAATGTCCTTTCCGATTTAACATTTTTTGTCAAACACATACATTTACAGGATGCAAAAATCCTTCCCGATTTCAATTTTTTACCGAATTGAATTGCAATGAGAATTGTTTGGGTGATGCCCATATGTCCATACTTTGGTATGACTTTGGTATACTTCTGTATAATTTGTATTTGTCTGTCGGACAATTGGATCAATTACCATATTCGTTAAATTTGACTAAAGATGAATTTATAGCATATAAATTATATTCATATAATTTGTATGAACTACATAAAATTGCTCCCATGAAATACCTGGGTTTAGTAATCAAAGCGAGGTACATACGCAGAGAGTGGTGTAGGGTATTATATAGTCGGCCCCGCCCGACTTTAGCCTTTCCTTACTTGTTTTGTTTAGTTGGACTATAAGATGTTGTGCCAATTTTAAAGAAAATCGGGCACAATATGTGGTTTCTATAGCGCAAAAGTCAAATCCGGAGCGACATTTGTATGGGGGCTATATTTAAATCTGAACCGATCTAGTCCGCTTTATCCTCAGGTGTTTCTAGTTAGATTATAAGATGTTGTGCCAAATTTAAAGAAAATCGAGCACAATATGTGGCTTTTAAAGCGGCAAAAGTCAAATCGGGAGCGACATTTGTATGGGGGCTATATCTAAATCTGAATTGATCTTACCCAATTTCTGCATAGGTGTTTCTAGTTGGATTATAAGATATTGTGCCAAATTTAAAGAAAATCGGGTGCAATATGTGGTTTCTAGAGCGGAAAATGTCAAATCGGGAGCGACATTTGTTTGGGGGCTATATCTAAATCTGAACCGATCTTACCCAATTTCAGCATAGGTGTTTCTAGTTGGATTATAAGATGTTGTGCCTAATTTAAAGAAAATCGAGTACAATATGTGGTTTCTAGAGCGGAAAATGTCAAATCAGGAGCGACATTTGTATGGGGGCTATATCTAGATCTGAACCGATTTGACCTATTTTCACCATAAATCTTCCTAGTTTAAATATAAGATGTTTTACCAAATCTGAAGACAATCTGATAAAATATGTGGTCTCTAGAGCGGAAAAAGTCAAATCGGGTGCGAAATTTGTATGCGAGCTATATATAAATCTGAACCGATCTAACACATTTCTACCACAGGTGTTTCTAGTTATGTGGTATCTAGAGTGAAAAGAGTCAAATCGGATGTGAAATTCGTATGGGGGCTATATCTAAATCTGAACCGATTTTCTTCAAATTAAATAGCGTTCGTCCTTGTCCCGAAAAACTTCATTGTGTAAAGTTTCATTTAGTTATGTCTACAATTGCGACCTGTATCGTGATTACAAGAATATATGGACAGACGGACGGACGGACATTGCTAAATCGATCCAAAAAGTGTCGATCGGTATAATTAACAATGGGTCTATCTCGTTTCCTTTTGGGTGTTACAAACAAATTCACAAAGACATAATACTCTCGTGGAGTGTATACAAATTTAATCAGCTATTCGACAGACAGTACCTTGTTATTGTGCCATGCGTTCGAAAGGTTTTGTCTGTGGATGTATAAAAATGAATTTAATTAAAATAATATTTCTTCTTGACAATACAAAAATTAAACATTTTTCTATTTATTTACATCTATTTTACAGAAAAAATGAAAATGCATCAAAGGAATGTTCTGAGATATTAGGTAAGTTTGGACCAAAGACTGTTAACTGTACAGTTATTTTCGCTCCCTGAAAAATGAGAGCGAATTCAAACTCAAGAACAGAACTTCAATTGCTCAAAATGAGGGGTATTTTTAATTGAATTTTGTAATATTACAAATTTTCTTTGAAATTTCTTGGCACAATAGTAAAGAAAAGTCACAAAAAGATGGAGAAGAACAGAAATATCCATTCGTCATAAGCCGATTTAAATAAATATTCAATTTGATTTTTTAATCTGGCTGCTGGCTACTGTACACCACAAAGGAGTTTGATTCCTTATGGAGTCAGAGATGGGATCAATTTATAGCTACGGACAATAGGAATTAGTAATATTTCCATATTTGATAAAATTGTTTATGAGCCTTTCAAACCATGTCAAACCGAACAGCAATTTTTTTTCTGAAAAACTTAGGAAGAATTCTTCTTTAATAATTATTGTATACGTTTCAAAAACAAAATAAAAGGCGTTAAGTTCGGACATATCGAATCCACCATGGAGTTCATTCCACAGTATTATTTGCTAATTAGAGGCTTCATAAAGGTTCAGTACCATATTAGGATAATTATAATTATATAGGGTAAGCCATTTAATATATTAAATTAGAATCGGTTATACAAAATACTGGATTTTTTCCAAATTCTGGTTTTATTGGAAAGGTTGAACTTTGTCATTTAATGTTGGAACAGAATTTAATTCATATGACTACCACGATTGGCTCGGCAGTACCTCATCCGAGCAATCCAATTTTTCAGTACTGCCCAAAATCCACACCAAACAGTGATGACTCGTTGTGGATACATTGGAACTCAATAGTCACGTGTGGGTTCTCTGAACCACATATGCGGCAATTTTGCTTATTGACATAGCCACCGAGATGAAAATGAGCTACATGAAGGCTGAACTGATGACCGATTTCTTTTCGAAAAATTTTTATGTAAATTTCTCACAGATTGCACTAAAGACTCAGTACTTTGGAAGTAAGTTTTTAATATTTCCCATTTTTTCGAGTTTTTATCGTCCCATTTTGCAAGTTTCAAACATAAACCTGAAAATGTCGATTTTCGTAGAAGTGCAGTAACATTACAGGAAAATGTCAATTTTTTTAATATAGCCAAACAAAATATTGAACAAATAATTTTATAAATAAATATAAAATTTGTATCATTTCAAACCACGCTTATAAGGTGAGACTATCAATAAATTTCAATACTTCAAGTCAATTCAAAAAGTAAATATAAGACCGCAGTCATCAAAATATCTTAAATACCATAAATATCGGTAGATAGAGGATGTTACAGTTGGTTGTATTTCCATCCTATTTTAATTCCACAAAAACATATTTTGAAAATCCATTGTCTCTCAAGTACACAGTTCAAGATACTTCATGGTTCAACCAATTTTTGCCGTAAAAGTAAAAAAGTACGAATTTGGAAAAACTTTTTATTTTTCGTGTCTACGCTGTCAGTAGAATGTGTACTCCGAATTTCATGACTCTACCTGCGGTTATTTGGTTGGTACAAATTTATCTCATTTTTCAGGTTTAACCCCAAAAAGTACGAATTTCGAAATATCGCATTATTTTATGTGTCTACGCAATCAGAGGAATGTATACAACGAATTTCATTATTTAGGTGCAGCCGTTTGGTACCATTTTTATCTCTCTGTTCCCAAAAAATATTTTTATATTATGTATCTATTCGAGTAGAAGAATGTACACACCGCATTTCGTGTTTGTAGGTGTTGTCGTTAGGTACCATTTTTATCCCTGTTTGTCGCATTTCACCTCCTACGAATAAGAATCACTTTATGGTGCATGTTGTTATACATGCGCATACCCAATATCAAGTAAGTTCAAACTAGAGATGGGCGCGTGAGTGATTATTGGCTCACGTTCACGCACGCTCACGAAGGAAAAAAATGAATCATGCACGAAGATTTTTTCATTTCTCTCGTTCACGCAACCTCACGTGAGTAAAATAAATTTTGCTCACGATCACGCGTGAATCACGTGATTTACGTAAATCACGCAAACAATTTCCTCAAAGAAAATAATACAGTACCAGCTCGATGATCGCAACTAATTACTGCCCATGCCTGTTGTAATAACCGAATAGTTTCGATAACCAAACCCCAAATTGGCCTTTGAATAATTGTCTCAGACAAAACTCAATAGATTTATTGAACTGTTTACAGTCTTTCGTTTGGATTTTTTTCTGATTTATTAACGAATGAGCTCTAAGAAATTCTAAAAATATCAGTTTCAACATTTCTTTCGGCATTTAGTGAAACAGAGGTACAATAAATGTGTTATAGTAACCGACTTCGATATCAACTCTGGAAAATATAAGCAATCGAAAAGGCCGGATACTTCCCCTTTTTGAATTTTGATTTCACGAAAACGTTGATTATCCAAGGACATTTGCAATCTGCAGACCACAATTGTCCAAATAAGTTATTTAACAGATATCCTACAACAAACCAGGAAACCAACTAAGCAAAAAACTGTAAGGAATGCCTACAGTGCACACTGGTCCCAAATCCATTTCTTGTAATTTTGCACATTTGCTAGACATATCATACGCAAAAAATAAAAATAAAATTGGGCCGATCGGACCACACCCACTACCACCTCCCATATAAACTCAATATATAACCAACATAATTATCACCCTGTATTGGTACAGGGTGACCAAAAACAAAATTTTATGAAAGCTTAAAAGAATGAATAGTGGTTTGTTTTGACGAAATCTGTTTTTCTAAACATTATTACCTTTTAAATAAAATATTGACTCGTACACAAAACTAATTCAGAGATATAAAACCGAAAAATGCTGACGATGCTTAATTCCACCATAAACTACAACCTCAGACGAACACATTCACATTTACACTTTGAGTCAAGTTGAGTCATACATATAACTATTGGTCCACGACATTTATAGATTATGTTCTCTACAAATCACAAAATTACAATACCTATGAATACTTACAAGACGACGATAATCATAAAATGTTAAATATAATTTTTCAACTACTAACTCTTGCCGTCAATTTTCATAATATAGTCACTTTAGTATTTTCTTTTTATACCCTCCACCTCCAGGATGGGGGTATATTCACTTTGTCATTCCGTTTGTAACACCTTGAAATATTCATCGGAGACCCCATAAAGTATATATATTCTGGGTCGTGGTAAAATTCTAAGACGATATAGCCATGTCCGTCTGTCCGTCTGTCTGTCTGTCTGTCTGTCTGTCTGTTGAAAGCTCGATAGCGGCCGAACGAAATGAGCTAGGAGGTTCAAATTTTTCCTAAATGTGTCTTTTGGTTGTAGATCGGTTGGGATTGAAAGTGGACGAAATCGGCCCAGAGGGAAAAATTTTTCCCTCACAAGGACTGAAAATACCCCTAATATTTTGTGTATTTCAGCATGTTTTTGAACATATTAGCTTGTATTTACTTGATATTCGCAATGCGCATTCCCTTTATAGCATAAAAGGCCACCAGGAGAGATTTTTATTTGTAGGGGACGAAATGGGACAAAAAGGGATAAAAATGGTACCTTCCAAACGACAACAGATAGAAACACGAAATTTGGCGTGTACATTCCCCTAATAGAGTAGATAATCAATATAAAAGTATTTTTTCTAAATTCGTACTTTAAAAGGGTTAAATGGGGCAAAAGGGATAAAAATAGTACCAACCTAACGGCTGCACCTAGAATAGTGAAATTCGATATATACATTCCTCTGATTGCGTAGACACGTAAAATAAAATTACTTTCCAAAATTCGTACTTTTTGGGGTTCAATTGGTAAAAGGGGATAAAAATAGTACCTACCAAATGACAGCAGCTAGAATCATGAAATTCGGAGTATACATTCCTCTGACTGCGTAGACACGAAAAATAAAACGTTTTTTCCAAATTCGTACTTTCAAGGGATACAATGGCTACAGGGGATAAAAATAGTACCAACTAAACGAATACAGCTATGATGAAAATTATGAAATTCAGTGTGTACATCCCTCTAATTGTGTAGATACGTAAAATAAAGAGGTTTTAGATAGTCGTACTCTTGAGGGGGCAAAATTGGAAAAAGGGGATAAAAATGGTACCAACAAAATGACCGCTGATAGTATCATGGAATTCGGTGTGTACATTCATCTGACTGCATAGCCACGTAAAATATTTTTTTCCCAAATTCGTTTGTTGCTTTTACGACAAAAAATTGTAGAATCATGAAGTTGTCTTATACTGCGTACGTGAGAGATAAGGTATTTTCAAAATTTATACTTTTGAAATTAAAATAGGATGGAAATACAACCAACCAAACGACTGTAGCTGAAAATACACTCTCTATCCCCCAATATTTAGGGTATTTATGATTGCTCCCTTATATTTACTTTGTGAATTGAAGTATTATATCCATTATATATAGTATACTAATATTGGTAGCTTATTAATTAAATTTCTTATTTTCATACAGTTAAAATTTGTTGCGGACATTCCTCTTGTAGCTTGGAAGCACCGCAAAGAAAATAAATGTTTTAGCGGGCGAAATGGGACAAAAATGGATAAAATATGGTACCAATGATACGACAACAGCTAGAATCATGAAATTCGGTGTGTACATCCCTCGAAATGCATAGACACAAATTAAGAGAGTTTTTCGAAATTTGTACTTTTAAGGGATATAATTAAAAAGAGGCAAAAAAATGAGACCTACCAAACCGCTGAAGTTGAAATCATGAAATTCGGTGTATACATTCTGACTATGAAGACTTGAAAAAGGGTTTTTCGAAACTTGTACATTTGGGCGGAGAATGGGGATATCTTTAAAATTTATACTTTTCTTATCACTTTGTCTGTATCTGAAAATGCTTCTTTCTAATGACGACTGACAATCGCCTAATATTTAGTCATGTTCACTTTCACAATTTCATCATTTTATTTATATATAGTAGTCGATTTTAAACAGTGCGCATAAGTAGTAGTTTGAAATAGTAAACAAATATAATAATGTGCATAAAAATATCACAATTTTCGTAATATGGTACCGTGCTTCTATGTAAAGTCAACATCCTTTAATCTGCTGGTAATACTGTGGAATGCACTCCGTGGTGGAGGGTATATAAGATTCGGCCCGGCCGAACTTAACGCCTTCTTACTTGTTAAGTCTTGATTTTAATTAATTTGTAAAACTGCTTTATATTAAAATTAATCCCACTTTTTTTGAACCGCAAAATTTAAGTACCATTCAGGCTTGATTGCTTGGAGTGTTGCCATAAAGAAAATATACACATTTACCACTTTCCAATTTTATTTTTTTTTTGAATTTCTGCCAAAAAAATGGATTTAGGACCACAGTGCAGTGGTGGAAGTTTACACTAATATCTACTAAAACAAGTCAGGAAAGGCTAAAGTCGGGCGGGGCCGACTATACACTCCACTTTCTGTCTGAATACAATTCAATTCGGCAATAAAGTAAAAACGGGAAGGATTTTTGTATCCTCTAAATGTATGTGTTTGAAAAAAATGGTAAATCGGAAGGGACATTTGTATGGGGGTATATTGAAACCTGGAACGAAATAGGTGAAATATAATATGTATAGTTTGGCCAAAATCGTTTAAACATTTGGGAGCATTTGTATGGGTGCTATATCTAAATCTGAACCGACCTTAACCACTTTCACCATAGGTGTTTTTAGTTGGATTATAAAATGTTGTGCCCAATTTAAAGAATATCGGGTTCAATATGTGGTTTCTAGAGCGGAAAATGTCAAATCGGGAGCGATATGTCTCAAATTAAATAGGGTTCGTCCTTGATCCACAAAACTTACTTGTGCCAATTTTTGTTAAGATCGGGCTATAATTGCGACCTGTAATTTGATTACTAAAATCGATTCAAAAAGTGATTCTATGTCGATCGGTATACTTAACAATGGGTCTATATCGCTTCCTTTTGGGTGTTACAAACACATGCACAAAGACATAATACTCTCGTGGTGTGTATAAATACATGATTTTAAGTCCCATATGTCGATGATTTCAATTGAATTGATATTCGATGACATCAATTCTAGTAAATATCGCATCCGTGTTTGCGGGACGATTGTATGGGTTCTTAATAAAGCTTCGTCCTTTGTTAAAATCAAATATCTTCATCTATCCAGAAAATAGAAAACGAACATTACAAATTTTGTATAGACTCCAATGCTAATATTTAGTTGGTTGCAAACAACGAACAGTTGCGACAATAGGTGGTTGAGATCGTCGAGCTCGCACTGTATATGCTTTATTCCGCTCATTTCCTATTCTAAATCAAAATGAGTAACGCCTCGCAAATCCGAAAAATATATTATTTAAAAAAATTCATATTCATATTTTTAAAGAAGTATACAAAATTGCAGAGTTAACCGGACACTGACATAAAATCCAAGTAGAAAACAAAGTATATACCCCGATATCACTTATGTCATTTTTTTAATTGAACTAACACTAAGGGAGTCTTCCATAAAAATGCAGTACATAGTGTAGGCACAGGCAATACTTGCTTAAAATTAGAAAATATTCATCCGTTGAAGTACTTTGTTTTAGAAATAAATATACGTGTATATATATGACTTTTAATTTGAATTGAAAATTTCGGATTTTTAAACGAAAAAAAAGAGAAAAGAATAACTAAATATGTGTCACTCACGAAAAAATCACGTGAATCACGCAGAAATTAGACTCACGCACGAACATTTTTTCGTTTCTCACGTTCACGCACGCTCACGCGAGTAAAATAAATTTTGATCACGCGTGAATCACGTGATTCACGCAATTCACGTGAGTCGCCCCCATTTACGACTATGACAAATTTGGACGTCCCAGCTCCTTTCGTTCAGATGCTGGCATGCTTTCAACAGAACCGCGATTGAATTTGCTCATTTTGAACAAAAAAGAAAATATCTTTTTTTGGAAAAATTAAGAATTAACAAAAACTAACAATACATACAAACAACAATACACACGAGGTACAGTGTAGACGGGACATAACGTACAACAACAACCTTTGCACTGTTGCGAGCGATGCGAGCACATGCATTGAATTGGCAAAGTGAGATTTTTAGTGTGTCGACTTAGTTCGGTGGAATATTTTGTTTATCAGCGCTTCTCATTTGTCGTATGTGACCGCTGGTACTAATATGAACCCTGATTTAAGTCAAAGACATACATTCGTTGCGAAAGTTCTGACGAGATGGGGTAGCGCCCATCGAAACTGCGCAGTCAACTTTTAGCTGCATAAATAAAGGTCTCACTATGCCTTTTTGCTAATTTTGGGTTCTGCTGAAGACTTCAGCACAACCTTTGGTCTTAAACCAAAATAAATGACAACACAATTAACAAAAACTTCAGTAACTCCGTCAATTATTTACGAATTTTTAAATACATAGCGGCGTTTGACTATATATCAATCAAAAGTTCCAGGTTGAGAAAGTGAAAATCGGTTGATAACCAACTAAGTTACAGGCTTATAAGTGTTATTATTAGCCGTAACTCAAGATTTTGGGTGTGTCTGGCAAATTTCAAATACAGATTCTTGTTGTAATCGACAATACCTACCAGAAAGATACAATGTTAGTTTTCAAATACTTGTACCACATATAAAATAAAATATTTTATTGATCACTTTGCTTATTAATTTAGTTTTACTATATAAATGGGAAATTGTAGATATATTTCAAACTCATATATTTACTTTACTGACAATAATAATGACCATTTGATACTATGGCATCAAAAACTCATTTTCGAGAAAATGGTTCATAGCCACTTATGAATATAAGCCCTCGTTATACTTTATAGGGTCTCAGGTCGATATTTCAATGTGTTGAGCATACCCCCATCCAGGAGGTGGAGGGTATAAAAATTTAAAAGTTATGACCAATTGAAAATTGGTAAAGTACAGTACCGAACATTTAAAAGAGTGTAGTGGGGAAATTCATATGCACAATTTGAAGAATGATACGGACATATTCGAAGTGTTGAGGAGCTTACTACAAACAATAATTTTTAAATTCCCTAAGTCGCCATTTTTGTGAAAACCAGCTGGGGAATACAAACTTTTTGTTTGGATATTTGCAGTATCTTCATTGTTAAACAAATATATTATACTGGCAATACTACGGCTGACATAGTGCCAATACTTAACCACTCGTGCTATCGGGTTTAACTTTAAATTTCTTGTTTTCCCAGAAGAATCGACTAAATAAAAGATGAAAATCTTCTTAAAGAAGAATTTACTTCACATATGAAACCAGTAAAGAAATGGTCTAAAAATAGCTATAAATTTCAAGATAAATCTGAACAGAAATGTATCCTACGGTATATTGAAACCCTTTGTAAGAACAAATGACTGCACTATTTAAATGTTTTTATTTTTTATGATTTTATTATTTAACTAATATTAAAATTTTTTGATGTTTCTATTGACTTTATATTTTAGAATATGTTTCTGTAAAATATTTTCCTCTTTAGACGAATTCTCAGCCATACGAATTCTTTATTATACTCTCCACCTAAGGATGGGGGATATATTCATTTTGTCATTCCGTTTGTAACACCTTGAAATATTCATCGGAGACTACATAAAGTATATATATATTTTGGATCGTGGTAAAATACTAAGACGATCTAGCCATGCCCGTCTCTCTGTTGAAAGTACTCTTCCGAACCGAAAGATCTAGAACGTTCAAATTTTCTCTAAATGTGTATTATGGTTGTAGATCGATTGGGATTGAAAGTCGGCGAAATCAGCTCAGAAAGGAAAAGTTTTCCTTAACAAGATCTGAAAGTATCCCCTAATGCTTAAATAGCAATAATTTTATTTGTTGATTTTTATACACTTGAAATTTGTTGTGTTCATTCCTCTTGTAGTGTAGGCGATTTTTTAAAAACGGATATTGTACTTCTCGTTTCGTTTGTGACAATCAGTTACTTAAAGAGACCCGGTATGTTGTTGGAAAGTCGCTGCGAAGCCACCTGAACGAAGCCTTTGACAGTATGGAAATCATGTTAGTCTGCAGCAAAGAAATACATGTCAACATTTTTAAATAAATTTGCATTCTTACTAAATTTTGATATTTTAAACCATATTACATACATAAAGTAAATTATTTAAAACTTCTCATCCCAGTTTTCCCGGCCTTTCTTTAGATTTTTTTTTAGATTTCAGAGAAATTTATTTCCACCTTAATAGATTGCCAACAAGACTTAACGACATTCAAAATTTTAATTATTATTTTTTCCCTTTTAAATTTGTTTCTTATTTTTTACATCATTCTTTAAATTCCCGAAGCAAATCTAAAATGAATTGCCAGAGGATCACACATTCACTGTAAGAGCATCAAACTGTGTAAGGGAGTATCAGTTCAAATAGAATTTGATTAAAAAT
Source organism: Polietes domitor (assembly GCA_947397865.1). Classification (NCBI taxonomy): domain Eukaryota; kingdom Metazoa; phylum Arthropoda; class Insecta; order Diptera; family Muscidae; genus Polietes; species Polietes domitor. The sequence continues at coordinate 194,242,175 of OX377618.1, forward strand.
TAAAAAAAACTGCCTGGCCTTGATAATCATATTTCACTCGGCCACACTCGGCGTATGAAGCTAAATTCAATTTAAATCATTACGTGCTATATATGACTATACATTAGAGTGGCTTCTTTTATGAGAAAGAAAAATGTTGTTGATGTCCCCGACTAAAATGAAAGATTGGTTTGTTTTATGTGTTCTCCCAAAATATTTCGCTTTTATCATTGTCCGTTCGTGAGCAGGACGAGTTCAAAATCAGGTTTTTCTTGAATAAAATTCACGGTGAGAATGGTATTCAGAAAATCCATTATCAGACATACATAGTGCAAAATAACCTAACTTCATGATTCAACCAATTTTTGCCGTAAAACGAAAAAGTACGAATTTGGAAAAAAAACTTTTTATTTTGCGTGTCAGAGGAATGTATACACCGAGTTCCATGATTCCAGCTGCGCCCATTTGGTTGGTACCATTTTTACCCCCTTGACGTTTCTACGCAATTATAATTTTATCATTCTAGCTGTAGTCGCTTGGTTGGTACTATTTCTATCCCTCTGAACCATTGCATCCTTTGAAAGTACTAATTTCGAAAAATTCGTCTATTTTCCGTGTCTACGCAGTCAGAGGAATGTATACTCCGAATTTTATGACTCTAGCTGCGGTCATTAGATTGGTACTATTTTTATCTCCTTTTTTCATTTTAACCCCAAAAATTACGAATTTTGAAAAATCCGTGTATTTTACTTATCTATGCAGTCAGAGGAATATATACACCGAATTTCATTATTCTAGGTACAGCCGTTTGGTGGGTACCATTTTTATCCCTCTATTCCTATTTTACTCCTTAAAAGTACGAATTTGGAAAAAATACTTTTATATTATGTATCTACTCTATTAGAGGCATGTACACTAGAGCGTACCAGGTTACAAGTAAAAAAAAAAAAGTTCGCCGTACACCTTCGAATATGAAGTATTATTGAAAGGTAGTTTCAAAAAAAATTTTTTTATTTTTTTATGCCGAACGTAGGGGTCGCGCTTTTACATTTTTCTATATAACTTCTGCATTTATAAACGGATTTTAAAGTGTGATACATCGATGTTTTTGTCCGATTTTTTTGTCTTTGAAGTCATTGAGCTCAAACATGATTTTATGCGAGCTTTAATTTTCGATTATTAGAGTGGTACATTTGGGTAGTAGCAACTGAGAAATGATGGGTAAGTACCAGAAGGGGGTGCTTGAGCTCAATGACTTCAAAGACAAAAAAATCGGCCTCGTCGAGACAAAAACATCGATGTATCACACTTTAAAATCCGTTTATAAATACAAGTTATATAGAAAAATGTAAAAGCGCGACCCCTACGTTCGGCATAAAAAAATAAAATTTTTTTTTTTGAAACTACCTTTCAATAATACTTCATATTCGAAGGTGTACGGCGAACTTTTTTTTGAGGTACGCCCTAATGTACACACCGAATTTCGTGTTTCTAGCTGTTGTCGTTTAATATGTACCATTTTTATCCCTTTTTTGTCCCATTTCACCCCATACAAATAAGAATCACTTTATGGTGCACGTTTTTGCTATAAGAGGAATGCGCATACCAAATATCAAGCAAATATAAACAGACATATTCAAAAAACATGCTTAGATACGCCAAAATACTAGGGATTATTATGGGTATTTTTAGTCCTTGTGAGGGAAAAATTTTTCCCTTTGGGCCGATTTCGCCCCATTTCAATCCCAACCGATCTACGACTATAAGACCCATTTATGGAAAATTTGAACATTCTAGCTCCTTTCGTTTAGATGCTAGCGTGATGTCAACAGACGGACGGACATGGCTAGATCGTCTTAGAATTTTATGACGATCAAGAATATATATACTTTATAGGGTCTCGGGTCAATATTTCAAGGTGTTACAAACGGAATGACATCCTGGAGGTGGAGGGTATAAAAACTTAGTATGAGTTTTCCTATTAGTGACTTATAGTTTCTCTTCTATATAATCTCGTTCTTAGGAGGGACATCATGTCGCACGGTTTTTATTGTAACATCATATATGAAGTTTTCCTCCCAATTTATGCATTGAAAGACCAAAATTTCAGATGTTAATTTTCAAAAATTAGCTTTTTGTAAGATTAGAATGTGTTTTCGATGCAAATAACCCCCATATTTCAGTTTGTACATCACATTTAACCCATTGAGAACCAACAGTAAGAAAAAAGTTGTCGGCCCTTAATGGGTTAGGAAGTTCTAAAAATTGCACTTGGTGATCCTCTTCAACGATACAACAAAAACACAAATAGAACTAAAAATATGGAAGTTATTGCGGTTTTTATAAAAAATGCACCAAAAATTCCACAAAAATGTTAAAATTCTAACCTCTATTATTGGTTAAAATGCAAGTTTCTGATATGGTTTGATAAGGCTCCGATTTCTCTAATTTCTAGCAGGTTTTTTCTAAATACAATTATCAGCGTGAATTTTATTCAAGAAAACCCTGGTTTATAGAGGTTATTTTGAACGCGTCCAGCTCACGAACGGACAATGATTAAAGCGAAATATTTTGGGAGAACACATAAAACAAACCAATCTCTCATTCTAGTCGGGAACATCCACTACTTTTAGTTTGAAGCCACTCTACTATATATGACTATACATACATCAGATGACCTGCATAACAAAACCGAAATAATTAAATCCGTTATCGAATTGCTTTCTACAACATTTTACATTAAATGAGCCTCGGGCCAAAACATTTTTTTTTTGGAAAACCTAAATTTGCTCGCATATCGATATATTCAGATTGCATGAGAAAGGAATTTCTCATCTGTCGACAACAGGATGTAATATACAGCACAACGTATATACATACGAGTATATCAATAGTTTTTTATGATGTAAAATTGAGGATAACAACGACATGTAATGTTTGTTATAAAGGAAGTACATAAACAATACCCACATACATACATATGTATGTATGTGCATGCATTCATTTGTTGTCGTGGTGGTACTGGAGCTGGTGGTCGTTCCAAAACATGCTCTGAAAGTTGTTAATTGTTCTGCCGGTAGCACTGCAAACATTTAATTGTGTTTTTTATTACAACATCAACAAATAGAAGAAGTAGCAGCAGTACAAGCCTAGCAGGTGGTGAGGAGGGAATATGTTGTTTTTACTGCAAGCGAACAAAAGTTTGTTTGCGATTTTTCTAAATCCACAACATAAAAATACAATAAAAAAGTTGTATTTTTTTGCGTAACAAACAAAACTAAACGACATACTAACTTCAAACTTCAAAGCAAATGAGAACAAATAAAACTGCTTCTGGCTGGCCGAGAACGAAGTTTACGTATCCCTATCCGAATGGCATGGCTAAAATATTCTTCGAAGCACATACCAATTTGGGTTAGACTCCAACAATTGTTATATCTTATACCACCCACTCCTTGAACTGGAATCAAATGTCCCTCCGAACTAGATTGAAATCTATATATCAGATTTCAGTCCTAGTTTGCACATCACGTTACACGTAGTGTATCTGAAATGGGTAAGGAAATACAACAAAAATATAAAAAAATGCAACCTCCCGAATTCCAAAAATTTTGCTTAATTACAAACTGACAGATCAACTTAATATACCAACAGACCGAGGACGAAAGCACACGCGCCAATATAATTTTCCAGGTAAAATTATGTGTTCTGTGGGAGAAAGTTTATTTTTAGTTTTAGGTTTTTTTTTTCATGAGGATTTGTTGGTTTGTTTGTTTATGTTCTCGAGCTCAACACAAGGATTTTATTGCGAAAAATACAATGGTTTTATTTTATAGGGGATAGGTTACGACGAAGGGAGAAATCCTCCAAAAAATAATACACCTGCCTCGGGATAAAATCCTTAGTCGTGGTCATTTCGCAGCGCACCTCGTAATCATGTGGGTGTTAAAATAAAATTATGTGTTTAGATTAAAAGAAAAACAAAAACAAACGAGAACATAAAGTGCGGAAACACATTAAATAAAAATAATAAGTAAGTTTTGTGAGCCCACCACTGTTCACTTTAACAGGGATGGGGGTAGAACGACACACATCCCAGGACGACTTTCAACACCTTCACATTGGAGCATTTGTACACACGGCGGTTCTCGTTCATGACTGTGCCACGTTTCTAGTTTTATATTCAGAGAGCCGTTAAAAATTCGGCTAGTTGGTTGCTTTACGACCGTGGAATTTTTTAATGTGGTTGTGTTATAATCCCTTTAGAATAAATAACACTATTTTTGGGGATACACATTAAGCCGAATATATGTGGTGAGATTCTCTGCAAAACGGGAAAAAATAAAAATGTTCTCCCATTTTTTTTTGTCTGGGGCATTGAACGGGGTTACTGTTACTGTTTTCCAAATTGCATAACTTCTGACATAGATAAGTTATTTTGATGCGCGAAAAAACACTTGAAAGGAGTTAAAAAAATTAATTTAATTAAAAAAAAATATTCAATTTTATTTTTTTATTTCGATTATTTTTTCGTTAGAAGTAGTCCAATGTGTTTACTTTCAATTGCAAAAACCAGATTTACAGGATCACACTGCAATCAAAAGAAGCTACTTATGAAATTATAAAAAGTATGTGAAAATTATAAATTTGCGAAATAATTACACTGTCCAACAAATTTGGACCCTTTGATTGCAACATAGCAGCGATCCTATAATTCTCAAAGGGCATGTTGAGTAGACCTTTTTTGCAGAATAAACATATCGAGCCCTTAGCGCGGAATTATCGTAAGCGACATTTTCTGAAAATATGTTTTATTGTTGAATTTAAAATTTTACGGGCTGATACATAAATAAAAATTGTCAAAATTGTTAACGTTTATATTCAAAAATGGTGCTAAGATTTTATCGTAAGTCGCTGTTCACATTTTCAAAGAAAGCAATTTTATCGTTAGTGACAGTTTATGAATTTAGGCAAAAGCTGTTAGATAATGTAAGAGATATTTATAAATGTTTTAGATAGGTCTATCAATATATTGATGCAATAATAAGTGTATTTTTATGCCCTCGGCCATAGAATGAGCTGTTCTTCTGTTGGTTGAAAGTACGATAGGTTACGAACGAACTATGCCAAGAGGTTCGAAGTTTCCAGATATTTGATTTATATGTTTTTTATCGGTCCAGAAGAAACAAATTTACCCACAAGAACTGAAAGTAGCTCTAAATTATTGCCTTTTTGGAGAACACAAAGCCTTTTTGTGCCTTTTATACAATAATTTAATATACTTCTTGGAATATTCGTATATTAAGCCAAATGCTATATATGGTTTTGATATCATTTCCCTATTATTGTAGTTAATTGTTAACATTTCTTTAATTGAAATAGTGGCAAAATTGATAAAGAAATATAATATTTAGCTTAAAATAGTGATGAAAATGGGTACATTGTCCACAATTCTATAGAGTTAAAGAGTAAACAAGTAAAAACGGCGATAAGTTCGGCCGGGCCGAACTTTATATACCCTCCACCATGGATTGTATTCCACAGAGGCTTTCGATTTTCGTAGAAGTGCAGAAATATTACAGGAAATTAATTTTTAATGTGGCCAAACCAAAACAAATTAAAATATAGAAAAAATTTAAAAAATCCTTGTGAGGGAAAAAATTTTCCCTTTAGACCGATTTCGCCCAGTTTCAATCCCGACCGATCTACGACTATAAGACGCATTTATGGAAAATTTCGACGTCCTAGCTCCTTTCGTTTAGATGCTAGGGTGCTTTCAACAGACGGACTGACGGAAGGATGGCCGGACATGGTCAGATCGTCTTAGAATTTTATGACGATCAAGAATATATATACTTTATAGGGTTTAAGGTCGATATTTCAAGGTGTTACAAACGGAATGACAAAGTTAGTATATCCCCATCCTGGAGGTGGAGGGTATAAAAACTTCAGTTTTCTTTAAGAATGTTAACATAACATTTTTACTTCCCGGTCATACAATGATGCCAGTTGATACACACTACAATTGAATTATTTTGTAAAGGAAGAATAATCAGAAGGGGCCCATTCTGAGTGGCCGACCATAATTACAAATTCCCGCACGATAGCAAAGTGTTATGAAAGTATTTTACTTATTCATTTAGATTTTAAGGACTGGAATTCCTTTTCTACAGCATTTCTGAACAGAATCCTACTAGTTTGGTGAAACTGTTGGTCTCCCCTATGGTTTTTAATATTTTATTTTAGCACAAATTGCTGCTTCGTACGAAGTACACAAACACAACTTTGACAATCATACAAACAAAACGCCATCTGCATGTGGATGTCACAGAATGATATTTGTGCATCAGGTGATGTCGATCATATGGTCGGTCTTCCCCATGCCAGCATCAGCTGATGTCGATCGTCAACAATTTCTATCGCCAAACATTAAAATAAAATTTAATTGTTTGAGATCGGCACATTTTGAAAAATAAACTGGGATTTTGCGCACAATTTGAATATGAATGTTTTGCAGATAGTAGGGTGGATGAAATGTGTATTAATTTAATTATTCATACAAAGAAAATTTCAATATCGAAATTACCTAAAAGCTTTTGCATGAAAATTAACTATTAATCATAGAAATTCAAATGTGTCTAAAATAGTTTGTTGTTAACGATTTGAATTACTTTACTTTTCCCTTTAAATTAGTAGTGTTATCTATTTTATTATGTTGTTTAGCGCCAAATGTTTGTAACACCAAGAAATATTCGAGCTAGACCCACCTTTAAGTACCGATCGGCTTAGAATCACCAGCTGAGTCGATTTAACGATGTCTGTCTGTCCGTCCGTCCGTCTGTCTGCTGTCCATCTAAGCTTGTTCGCACTCTACAGGTCGCAATTGTTGTCCGATTGTCATGAAACTTGGCAGAAGTTATTTTTTCTGGCCAAGGACCATCGGTATTGAATTTGGAGGAAATCGGTTCAGATTTAGATATAGCCCCCATACAAATGTCGCTCCCGAATTCACTTTTTCCGCTTTAGAAACCACATATTGTACACGATTTTCTTTAAAATTGGCACAACATATCATAATCCAACTAGAAACACGTATGCAAAAATTGGGTAAGATCGGTTCAGATTTAGATATAGCCCTCATACAAATGTCGCTCCCGATTTGACATTTTCCGCTGTAGAAACGACATATTGTACCCGATTTTCTTTAAATTTTGTAGAGCATCTTATATTCTAATTAGAAACACGTATGCAAAAATTGGGTAAGATCGGTTCAGATTTAGATATAGCCCCCATACAAAAGTCGCTCCCGATTTGACATTTTCCGCTGTAGAAACGACATATTGTACCCGATTTTCTTTAAATTTTGCTGAGCATCTTATAATCTAACTAGAAACACGTATGCAAAAATTGGGTAAGATCGGTTCAGATTTAGATATAGCCCCCATACAAATGTCGCTCCCGATTTGACATTTTCCGCTATAGAAACGACATATTGTACCCGATTTTCTTTAAATTTGGCACAACATCTCATAATCCAACTAGAAACACGTATGCAAAAATTTGGTAAGATCGGTTAAGATTTAGATATAGCCCTCATACAAATGTCGCTCCCGATTTGACATTTTCCGCTGTAGAAACGACATATTGAACCCGATTTTCTTTAAATTTTGCAGAGCATCTTATAATCTAACTAGAAACACGTATGCAAAAATTGGGTAAGATGGTTTCAGATTTAGATATAGCCCTCATACAAATGTTGCTCCCGAATGTTTAACCGATTTTGGCCAAATTTTACATATTATATTTCACCAATAAACAGACATGGAGAAAGCGGGTTTCAATCCAGGTTTCAATGTACCCCCATCCAAATGTCATTTCCGATTTAACATTTTTTGTCAAACACATACATTTACAGGATGCAAAAATCCTTCCCGATTTCACTTTTTTACTGAATTGAATTGCAATGAGAATTGTATGAGTGATGCCCATATGTCCATACTTTGGTATACTACTGTATAATTTGTATTTGTCTGTCGGACAATTGGATCAATTACCATATTATTTACCATATTCGTTAAATTTGACTAAAGATTAATTTATAGCATATAAATTATATGAATATAATTTATATAATTTGTATGAACTACATAAAATTGCTCCCATGAAATACCTGGGTTTAGTAATCAAAGCGTGGTACATACGCAGGGAGTGGTGTAGGGTATTATATAGTCGGCCCCGCCCGACTTTAGCCTTTCCTTACTTGTTTTATAATAAAAAGTGTATTTTTACTAAAATTTCGAGGTTTAATCGAAAAAAAATGTATCGTAAGCGCCATGGTTTTTTTCAGTATTTGTAGCCGCAAGTACAATTTTTATCAAATGATAAATTTTTAATAATAATTCGTTGGGTACGGCGGAATTAAAACATTTTACATTTAAACATATTTCATTTTATTCAAATATTTCAAAATAATCAATAAAAACCTTCTCCTGTAAAATGTGTGTTTTGGCGCTTGCGATCACTCCGCGCTAAGGGCTCGATATAGTCCAGCTGTTCTGAGTTTCTCTTTAAAGTGGATCAAAGTTTTCACTATGAAGGGATGGATCTAAGCGAAAAAAGTGTTATACGTTAATGTCTGAGCGAATTCTTATTGTCAGAACTATATTGTGGCATTTTATGAGGATGATTTTTGTGAAAGGTCATAACCGCCTTTGACCCTTTTTCGAGAAAATAAAAAAAAAACATTTCATAAAGGATATACCATTAGAATGTTCTATGAAAAAAATGGTCAGAAAAATTTAGAGGAGGTCACCAAAGACACCAAAGCTCTTCACGCATAAATAGAAAAAGTAAGGAAAGGCTAAAGTCGGGCGGGACCGACTATATGATACACTCCACTTTCTATCCGAATACAATTCAATTCGGTACAAAAGAGAAAACGGGAAGGATTTTTGCATCCTGTAAATGTATGCGTTTGACAAAATATGTTAAAGGAAACCTAAAACCTGGAACGAAATAGATGATATATAATATATATAGTTTTAGCCAAAATCGGTTAAACATTTGGGATCAACGTTTGTATTGGAGCTATATCTAAATCTGAACCGATCTTACCCACTTTCACCTAAGGTGATTTTGTTGGATTATAAGATGTTGTCAAATTTTAAAAAAATCGGGTACAATATGTGATTTCTAGAGCGGCAAAAGTCAAATCGGGAGCGACATTTTTATTAGGGCTATATCTAAATCTGAACCGATCTAGTCCGCTTTCGCCACAGGTGTTTCTAGTTAGATTATAAGAAGTTGTGCCTAATTTAATAAAATCGGGTACAATATTTGGTTTCTTGATCGAAAAATGTCAAATCGGGAACGATATTTGTGTGGGGGCTATATCTAAATCTGAACCAATCTTACCCACTTTCTGCATAGGTGTTATATATAAATCTGAACCGATCTGACCCATGCGCATTCTCCCTATAACAAATAGGCGTACCATAAAATGCTTCTCATTCGTAGGGGGTGAAATGGGACAAAAGGGGTACCTATCAAACGACATCAGCTAGAAACAGGAAATTCGGTATGTACGTTCTTCTAATTGAGTAGATACATACTATAAAATTATTTTTTCAAAATTCGTACTTTAAGGGGTAAAATGGGTAAAGAGGGATAAAAATGGTACCAACCAAACGGCTGTACCTAAAACAATGAAATTCGTTGTATACATTCCTCTTATTGTGTATAAACGTAAAATAAAGAGATTCGAAATTCGTACTTTTTGGGGTTCAAAAGGAAAAAGGGGATACAAATTGTACCAACCAAATGACCGCATCTATAGTCATGAAATTCGGAGTATATATTTCTCTGACTGCGTAGACACGAAAAATAAAAAGGTTCATTCTGTCATCTCTTACAACGATTTTGTTATCTTTACTGATTGTTAGCAATTCTTTCTTTAGTTCAACCATGCCTTTCATTCTTTCTTGCCTCTTTGGAGTCATGTCTCTTTAGACTGATATTTGTGTTTTAGCCAACTTTTTTGTATTTCGCAGTACATCAGTCACAGATTGTGACGTTTCTAACTCCACTATAACTGCCATTTTGTGGTCTCTTTCAAAGATCTTTCTCACATCTATTATTTTGGGTTTTGTAGCCATGTGTTACATCGGTTCAGATTTATATATAGCTCCCATACAAATTTCGCTCCCGATTTGACTTTTTCCGCTCTAGTAACCACATATTTTAACAGATGCTCTTCAAATTAGGCGAAATATCTTATATTTTTTCCATAAACAGCCATGGTGCAAATGGGTCAGATCGGTTCAAATTTACATATAGCTGCAATACAAATATCGCTCCCAGATAGACTTTTTCCGCCCCAGAAACCACAAATTTTCACCGAATTTCTTCGAACTGAGCACCAGGACCAGGTCATATTAGCCTATGATTAGGAAACATACAAAAATTCTTCCCGTTTTCACTTTTTTACCCAGTTGAATTGTATTCGGATAGAAAGTGGAGTATATCTTATTGTCGGCCCCGCCCGACTTTAGCCTTTCCTTACTTGTTTATAATTTTTTTCGTGCCAGCTAAAATAGATTTTCGGAAAAAAAAATATTTATTCCAATTTTCTATGTCAAACTGTAATACGCAATATTTGTAGACATTATGAGTACCATTATTTGATATATATAAATATAAATTTCCAAAATGAGACTACAAATATTTAAGGTACCTTCGCCGCAAATAGGCATTTTAGTATAAAATTTACCATAAAAAATATTGATATTGTTTTCGAGTCAGAAAGCCAAAATCCATCAGAAAATGCTACACATGATCCTTCGAGAACATTTTTGTTGTATAGCGTTATTAATTAATAATTATTATATTTAATTATTAAGTTATGAACCTTCTTGTCATATCAGAAGAACGGTTGTATGAGGACTGTATCAAAATATGGATCGAAATGCCACTGTTTGTTATCGCCGACATCATTACTTTTAATACTCCGAGGTTACATTCCGTCTCACGATGTCGAATGAAAATCTATGCGAATGAAGACCAGTTGGTTTATCAAATGTTCCTTCACCTTACCTTCGTGACAGTGAAGAGAGAAATAGAAACCAAAATATAGACGGCTTTTTTCGTTCCAAAAGCAGCTATTTTTTATATTTAAAATACAAAAGGAGTCTTCAAGGAAGGATGAAAATTTAATAACAAAATTTCAATAAACAAAATAAAGGGTGATTTTTTAAGAGCTTGATAACTTTTTTTTTTAAAAAAACGCATAAAATTTGCAAAATCTCGTCGGTTCTTTATTTGAAACGTTAGATTGGTCCATGACATTTACTTTTTGAAGATAATTTCATTTAAATGTTGACCGCGGCTGCGTCTTAGGTGGTCCATTCGGAAAGTCCAATTTTGGGCAACTTTTTCGAGCATTTCGGCCGGAATAGCCCGAATTTCTTCGGAAATGCTGTCTTCCAAAGCTGGAATAGTTGCTGGCTTATTTCTGTAGACTTTAGACTTGACGTAGCCCCACAAAAAATAGTCTAAAGGCGTCAAATCGCATGATCTTGGTGGCCAACTTACCGGTCCATTTCTTGAGATGAATTGTTCTCCGAAGTTTTCCCTCAAAATGGCCATAGAATCGCGAGCTGTGTGACATGTAGCGCCATCTTGTTGAAACCACATGTCAACCAAGTTCAGTTCTTCCATTTTGGGCAAAAAAAAGTTGGATATCATCTCACGGTAGCGCTCACCATTCACAGTTACGTTACGATTCGCATCATCTTTGAAGAAGTACGGTCCAATGATGCCACCAGCCCATAAACCGCACCAAACTGTGACTTTTTCTGGATGCATTGGTAGCTCTTGCAATGCTTCTGGCTGATATTCACTCCAAAATCGACAATTCTGCCTATTTACGTACCCATTGAGCCAAAAATGAGCTTCGTCGTTGAACACAATTTCTTTCTTTCTGAACTTTCTTAACAGAGCACGCATTTTGATAATAAAATTCATGATGAAATGTCAAAGCATACTGAGCATCTTTCTCTTTGACACCATGTCTGAAATCCCACGTGATCTGTCAAATACTAATGCATGAAAATCCTAACCTCAAAAAATCACTCTTTATAAAAAATTTCCATAAAAATAATTTTAATATCTTTCTCAGGGAGACATTCTAAGTCGATTGGAATAATAAGCGATGTATCCATATCGCGTATGTTTTGATATTGCAAACAAATGCTCAAAGCCATTATATCCCGTGAAGAGTATAAACAATCACAATCTATATCAAAAGTGAACGTTGTAGTTGTGGCCAAATTCTAATTTCTTCGGCATTAAACCACAAGTACTGCTCGATAGCTCTCAGTCCTTGTTAATTTTTACTCTCTACAATGTCGCCGTCGTCATCTGACTTTTGTTCCCCAACTTCGAGTATTTGTTAAAAATACATTTTAGTTTATTGTACACGCTTATTTGCTAAGACGAATGCTTAGACGCTTGATAAAATATTCCCAGAAACAGTTTCCAACGACACTGCAATAAAGTTTTTATTTATCTTTTCTGGCTTTCTCTGAATTTTGCTAAGCAAACAACAGCACCAGCCAACACAGCTCCAGCAACATTCGTCGTAGTAAATATATCCATATCTGGTTGGGAAGTTTTGTTCGCTTTTCGTTTTTGTTGTCTGGTTGCCAGGATTCCTGCGTAGTGTGGTAGTTGGGGTAGGTAGCCGGGTGGCAGAAGACGAAAAGGGCCTTGGGCTTGGATAGTAAATTAAAAGCTGCTTACAATTGTTAGAAATAATCGTAATTTATAATTGAATAATTTATATCATTGTTATTAGAAGTTTTGTAGCCGTTGTTGACTTATGGCAACAGAGAGCCGACCATCCTACAGCCGCCCGCCACTACTTTGTCTTGCTTAACCTTATGTTGCAAGTTGCTCTCGAGCATCCTTGCCGCTTATAATCACCATTTGACTTTGCACACCAACACCAAGCTGGCGGTGATGGTGGTCGTGGTCGCTTTGGTTTTTGTGCGACGATGGTGTTGGTGGTGATGGTGATAACGATTTTTAAGCCATATTTCATTATTTAACACATTTCTTAACTCAACCAAGTCAAGCAGAGGCTCATTACCATATTTCATTCAATTCCCTTCCCACCACATCCCTCCTCCTTCCTTGCGCTCAATGCGCCGTGGCAAACAAAACACAGTCGTAAAACTTTATTGCCAACTCAACTCAACTCATTCGTACATTTTGTATGTTTACAGCTCATCCATCAAATTCATCATTACAATGTTTCTCCAACAAGTGCGCGGGGCACAGTGTTTCGAAACAAACAAAAAAGTGGAAAGAATCTGTTTGCAAGCTCGTGGAGGGATTATAGATAAATAAATACGAGTATTTATAACAAATGCAGTGTATTTATAACATGTTCAGTGTGTTCTTTTTTTCTCCAGTAGGTCGTGACATTAGACGATTTATTAAAAAAAGTAGACTCCAAAGGTTGTGCTGAAGTCTTCAGCAGAACCTAAAATTAGCAAAAAGGCAAAGTGAGACCTTTGGAGTATACTTTTTTTAATAAATGTAGATTTTTTTTTAAATCTACTTCCCAGAATATGCGTTTTCTGAACAACTTTGCGAACATTTCATTAAAAATGTTAACGAGATTACAATAAATCGTATTTATATATTTGGGCATTAATTGCTATGTGCTTATTTCAACATTCATGGTGTTCAACTTTTATATATGCAAAAGTGGCTATGAACCATAAATCCGCGAATAATAGGAAATTTGGAAAACCTTTTAGTCGTATCAATTAGTAATTCCCTTTTGATAAAATGTAGAAGAATGATTAATAATTACTCTTAAAATTAAGAAGAAAGTCAGTTTTTTCGATCTCCTATAAAAGTGTATTTTTGTTTGTTCATAGCCACTTTTGAATATAAACCCGCGATATCTTCATGCTGGATCTCGAAAGCGTTGTGGGTGAGGCAAAAATAGCAATCGCTTCGCAAGATCAGTGCAAAATGCTAGCACATTCCACTCAGATGAACTATCATTAAATGATTTGAATAATCATTTTAAAAATAAGTACCTTACCACTATGTTTCCCTTGTTCATAGTTCATATTATTATTCATTACGTTTTCCTATAACTGTCTGAAATAAAATATTTTATCGACATTCTCATTGTAATTTTGTATTTTATGAATTTTTGTTTTCAAATTTATATTTTTCTTGGAGAATGTACTCGCATCTAAAATCTTTAAATAAGGTAAGTAGAATCCACCATAAATGATTTTTTCAAAATATTTACTTCTAAATGACATAAAATATTCTATCAAGCAAACAACTGCATCTACGTATACTCGACAGTTGTTTATAAATGACTAGCAGTACCCGCTGCTTCGCACGCGAAATGACCCTATATTTGTTATAAGTTTTATCCGTCTCTCTTTTTGGATAGTATTTATTTTTTTTGTGGATATAGATAAATCTAAAATATTAATTTGAAAACCTCCTATTAGATAGCACTCATACCCAGTCAAAGGAATGTGTTTGTATTACACTATTTTAGCTAAACTTCCTTCGTATATATAATTTTTATCATTTTCTACCCAGTTTCGAACAAAAAATACAATATATCCTTGATCTCATGTTTCTAGATGCAGCCGGACATTTTATAACTTTTTGTACCTCTTTCCGAAAAAGTACACACTCTGAAAAATCACTGTAGGTAAAATGTGTTCTCGCTTCTCCCCTTAAAGCATGTACTCTATTTGGTACCACGTTTATCCCTTTTCGTCCCGCATTCCGCGGTTTTGTAATTAAAGAGTTATACACAATTGTAATCCGTTTGTCCTGCGCACCAATTATGAGTACTAATTTCTAAAATTCCAATTTTACTGCTCTTATACGTGGTCAGAAGAACTTATTTACGATTCAAGCTGCAATACTTTAGTTGATACCACTTTTTCCCACTCGCCCTTAAAAGTACAAAAATACATTTATATTGCGCTTCTATGTGGTGAGAGGAATTTACATTCTAGCTGTAATACTTTATTTGGTACAATTTTTATCCCGCTCGCCCCACAAAAGTGCAAAATCCATTTATGTTATGTCTACGTTGTCTACGGATATGCAATTTGTAAATTGGATCCATAGTCAAACTAACTTACATATCAAATTTCACGATTCTAGCTGCAATAATTTAGTTGGTACCAATTGTTTCCCTTTCTGTGCCGCTCACCCCTTAAAAGTACAAAAATTCATTTATATTACGCTTCTATGTGGTAAGCGGATTTAATATACCAAATTTCACGCTTTTTGTCTCTTCCCCTTAAAAGAACAAATTTCGTAACGCAACTCTCTTATATCTACATATATAAAAGTGTTGCGTTACTGACTGATTGACTTATTATTGACCAGCCCCCATACCAAACGGCTGAAGCCAGGGTCATGAAATTTTCAGGGTAGTTCCGTACTTTTAGGGGGTAAAATGACCCAAAAAGGGATAAACATCGAACCTTCGTCCTGACTAAAAGGCAGTAGCTATAAACATGAAATTCGGTGAGTTCCTAGCAATGACCATGCAGACGAGCTACAAATAGGGATTTCCGAAGTTTGTACTTTTAAGGGGCGAGCGGGACAAAAAGGGATAAAAATGGTACCAACTAAAGTATTACAGCTAGAATCGTGAAATTTGGTATGTAAATTCATCTGACCATTTAGAAACGAAGTAAAATTGGATTTTTCGAAATTTATACTTTTAAGGGGCGAGCGGGACAAAAAGGGATAAAAATGGTACAACCTAAGGTATTGCAGCTAGAATCGTGAAATTTGATAAGTAAATTCCTCTGACCATATAGAAACGAAGTAAAATTGGATTTTTTTAAATTTGTACCTTTAAGGGGGCGAGTGGTACAAAAAGGGATAAAAATGGTACCAACTTTACTATTACAGTTGCTGTACAATCCTTTAATTACGTAAACGCGGATATTTCAAAATTTGTACTTAAAAGGGGGATACGGGACAACAAGGAATAAATGTGTTACCAAATAAAGTAAATATTTTTAGGCGAAGCAAAAATGTGACTTTTCAAAATGTGTAATTTTTGGAAAAGAAGTGCAAAAAAATATAAACTGGCTGGCTGACTCTAGAAACATGAGGTCGAGGATATAAATGGTTGTAATATTTTGTTCAAAACTTGGTAGAAAATTATAAAAATTATACATACGAAGTTTAGCTAAAATAGTGCATATCGACAAGCACATTCCTTTGACTGTGTGTGAGTGCTAGCTAATAGGAGGTTTCCAAATAAATATTTTAGATTTATCTATATCCACCAAAGGAAAATTAAATAAATACTAAACAGAGACGGATAAAATTAACAAATAACTGGCTTTTTCACGTTCCAAGCAGCGGGTACTGCTAGTACATTCATATATAGCTTTTCTGAATGTTTTGATACCCTTTGTAGATGTAAATGTTTTTTTTTTTAATCTTATTTTCAATTTTTCTAAATAGTGCAAAAAAACCCGTTACAAATTAGATAACAGAATATTTTATTCTAGTTGAGGGTAAACTTCAACATATATACATTTTCTTCCAAAATGTCTTATTTTCTTCGCCATCTAGTACAAACTAAAAGTATATATTCTTTTTCAATGAGTTTTGAATGTAATAATTCGAATTTCAGCTATTCGATCAAGTAATTTCTTTGTTTTTGGTAATGGACAGGAGGAGAACCACATTCAACCCTACACACATTTGACCATATACGTATTTCATTGTTCTGCGTAGAGACAACTCATCAGTGATCCTTCTGTATGGAGTATATATTCTTTAATATATTTTGTAGTGGAACTTCTGCTGCTATTTAAACAAAACTTAATTTTTAAAAAAATTCTCTTGCGTCACAGATTTTTTTCCATATAAACATTATTTTGTAATTCGCAACATTTGTATACATTATAATTACCTTTAATTGAACATACAAGCGGGTATAATGGGACCAATATATCTAAAATGAGAGTACAAATATTAAAAGTATCTACGACGAAAATTTTAAATTTAGTAAACTGTTTTTAAAAATAAATTATCCATAAAAATTGTGTGTTGATTTTATAGATCAGCATACCTCAATTACGGCCATAAATTACATAAAATTTTTTCTTTTATGTTACATTGTGTTTTTAGCGGCAATATCGCTTAAAACGCTTAATTATCATTATAAGCAAAGGAAATATTTAAAGAAGTGGTGTAACAGAAACAAGATAGACACCAAATTTCCCCAGATTGAAACGTTGCATAAATATAATAAAATATAATGTTTTGCACCAAATTTCACAAAAATCCATTTGTGGTTTCTAAAGTTAAAAGAGACACATCGAGAAGAACATTTGTATGGGGGATATATCAAAATATGGACCAGCATGATGATATATGTGTTTTATAGAGCAGACAAACTGTAATCGGGAGTAAAATGTGTATGGGCGCTATATATAAATCTGAACCGATTTGTTTCAAATGAAATAGCGTCTGTAATTGGCTCGCCAAAGTCATTTTTAAGGATCGGACAATAATTGCGACCTATACTTTGATTACAAGAATTGATTGACGGAAGGGACCGAAGCGGCGGAAGGGTCGGACGGGCAGAGAGACGGACATTGCTAAATTTATTCAGAAATATATATAAAGAGTGATTTTTTTGAGGTTAGGATTTTCATGCATTAGTATTTGACAGATCACGTGGGATTTCAGACATGGTGTCAAAGAGAAAGATGCTCAGTATGCTTTGACATTTCATCATGAATCGTCTTACAAACGAACAACGCTTGCAAATTATTGAATTTTATTATCAAAATGCGTGCTCTGTTAAGAAAGTTCATTGCGCGCTTCCATTTTATGGTCAGTTTAATCGACCCACTGAAGCGGCTATTCGGGCTATTATGACTAAATTTCGCACCAAATTTACATTGTTGGACATTAAACCACCAACACGCTTACGTAGAGTGCGAACTGAAGAAAATATCGCAGCTGTATCGGCCAGTGTTAATGATGACCACCAATTTTCGATTCGTCGCCGTTCGCACCAATTGGGTCTCTGTTACTCAAAAACGTGGAAATGCCAAAATTGGACTAAGCGGATGGACCACCTAAGACGCAGCCGCAGTCAACATTTAAATGAAATTATCTTCAAAAAGTAAATGTCATGGACCAATCTAACGTTTCAAATAAAGAACCGATGAGATTTTGCAAATTTTATGCGTTTTTTTTAAAAAAAAAGTTATCAAGCTCTTAAAAAATCACCCTGTAATAAAGATGAGTATATTTCTCTTTAAGCACAAAGATTTAATACTTTTAAATTTGAACTACCGATTACTTTGACTTTGAAAGGTAGAATAACATTAATTTCTATTTTTATTTGTATACCCTGCACCATGAAATATTAATCGGGAGACTCCATAAAGTATACATATTCTGGGTCGTGGTAAAATTCTAAGACCAAAAAGCAAGTAGAAGTTTTAGTGGACGTAATAGGACAAAAAGGAATAAAAATGGTACCAATTATACGACAATATCTAGAATCATGAAATTCGGTATGTACATCTCTCTAATTGCGTAGACACGTAAACTAGAGGGAATTTTTGAAATTCATACTAAAATGAGATACAAATTGTACCAATTATACGACAACAGCTAGAATCATGAAATTCGGTGTTTACATCCCTCTAATTGCGTAGACACGTAAAATAGAAAGATTTTTGGAAAATCGTTCTTTTAAGGAATACAATTTAAAACGGGGGTAAAGCTTGAAATTCGGTGTATACATTCATCTGACTGAATAGACGCGAAACTTTAAGGAATTTTTCAAAATTTGTATTTTTAGGTATAAGGGGGGGGGGATTTTGGGCTGCAGCTGGATTCAAGAAATTGAAAATGGGGAAAATCGGTTATGACGGCAATTGTTTCGACCTAGTAACGACTGAAAATGCACCTGATATTTAGGTCTTATTTTTGAAGTTTTATATATATATATATAGTAAATGCCTAATATTATAATAATAATGCATCACTATTTATTTAAACAATGCGCACAAGTAATCCTTATAGAAATATTAAACAAATATCGTGAGGTACCTAAAAATACCTCAATTTTCCAAATATGGTAGCGCACTTCTATGTAAAGTTAACAGCTTGTAATCTGCTGTTAATACTGTGGAATGCACTTAACGCATTTTTACTTTTTATACCCTACACCACTTCGTGGACTACGGTATTATAAATTAGTTTCGCGCCAAATGTTTGTAACACCAAGAAATAATTGAGTATACGGATCGGCTTAGAATCACCAGCTGAATCGATTTAACGATGTCTGTCTGTCCGTCCGTCTGCTGTCCATCTAAGCTTGTTCGCACTCTACAGGTCGCAATTGTTGTCCGATTGTCAAGAAACTTGGCAAAAGTTATTTGTTCTGGCCAAGGACCATCGGTATTGAATTTGGAGGAAATCGGTTCAGATGTAGATATAGCCCCCATATAAATGTCGCTCCCGATTTGACTTTTTCCGCCCTATAAAGCACATATAGTACCCGCTTTTCTTCAAATTTGGCTTAACACCTTATAATCAAACTAGAAATACCTGTGGCGAAAGCGGGTTAGATCGGTTCAGATTTAGATATAGCCCCCATACAAATGTTGCTCCCGATTTGACTTTTTCCGCTTTAGAAACCACATATTGTACCCGATTTTCTTTAAATTTGACACAACATTTTATAATCGAACTAGAAACGAAGATGGAATGTACTATCAACCAAATAACTAAATGCATCAAATTGAGTGCATACATCCATCAGCTCAGTATAAAGTGGTTTTTAAATGTTTTTTTTTTAAGAAAACTTAATTATCTTCGCAACAAATTTTTAATATTGAAACTATAAACTTGTACTCTATAAAAAATCCACAAAATCCACCATTTCACATATTCCACCACAAAAATTTGTTAAAAATTAAAAGTGGTGAAAATGCAAAACCGCAGTTGCACTATTTTTTCGGTTCCAACCACTGTGCGACGACAACAGCCAGTGAAAAGTATCTGCTGTTATTCGATGTGCTGCTAAGGAAGGAGGAGGAACAAAAAGTTGGTTGGCACTCATTGTGTTGGTTTTCTGTTGGTGTGTCTATTCCTTATTTTGGTAATTTATTATTTGGCCGTTAAGTTGGTGGAGGGGGTGGTGTTTCGGATACTTTGCGTTCTTCACCCAAGAAATGCAGATGCCAGTGCCACCGGGGGGAACAACACAAAAGGTAAAAACTCTTTCGTTCGGTTTATTTTGGGCTTAATTCGCCAGTTTAGATGAGTTTAGCGTGGAGCTGAGCAACATTTCGTTGATGTATTGGTATCTCTGGAGTAAAATAAAAGTACGCGGCTAATTTAATTGGTCTCTGGTGAATTTGTGAAACATTTGTTGCACAACGTAGCTAATTTCATTAGAACAATTTTTGTCTAATAAGCGTAAATTCTCAACCATAATTGCATGCGGCGGCGGATGATAAAAAAGAGATATAACTCCTTCGCTGAAACATAAGACGGGTTTAAGGATCTGCTGTATGGTTTAATAACCATAACCAAGAATGAATGTCCTCCCGGATGTACTGAATACTTATTAATGTTTAATAGACAATTTATGGAAAGAAACTTTCAAAGCACCTCATTCAAACTGTCCCATGAGTTGTGTTCTTTAAGGTATACCCCACATGGGATATATGTGTATGTTGAATGCGGTAGAGAAATGTAGTCTGAAAGAGATTACAATTTTTGATGAATTCTTCAATGTCGATTCATAGCGAGGTTTGATTGATAATGTAAAATAAAAGACATAAGTTTGAAAGTGAACTTCAAATTTTTATTACCGATCAAAAGAACAAATATTGGCATTTACAGTTTGAAAGTGATATCATCATGATATCATCATATATATATAATATGTATATATGATGAGTACTACGAATTTTGATTTTTTTAGCATCTTTATCCAGAAAAACATCATAAATTAGGTGAATATTATTTCATTTTTACCCTTTAAACAAAAATCAATTACTTTTTCGAACCACCACCGGATGGTGGTATATTCATTTTGTCATTCCGTTTATAACACCTCGAAATATTCAACGGAGAGTATATATTATGTATTCTGATAAAATTCTAAGACAATTTAGACATGTCCGTCTGTCATTTGAAAGCACGTCAGCTTTCGAACGAAATGAACTAGGCAATTTTTCCAAAGGGAAAAATAAATCGGTATTTCGAAATTAGTACTTTAAGGTGTGAAATGGGAAAAGAGGGATCAAAATGTTACCAACCAAACGGCTGAAGTTTAAACCTTCAAACAATACTCTGACTGTGTAGACGCGCAACATAAAGTTATTTTACGAAATGAAATGGAGGGGGATGAAAATGGAACCTACCAAACGGCTAGTAATTATGAAATTCCTTATATACGTTCCTCAAAGCAATTTTTTTAAATTCGAACTTTTGGTTCTAAATTTAAAAAAGGGTTAAAATTATTCCAACCAAACGGCTGTAGTTGAAACCATGAAATTCAGTGAGTAGGCTCTTCTGGCCTTTAGTGAGGGTGGTATTAGGTGGTCATTTAAAATTTTAAATAAGCATCGGCTATAATAATGTACTGAATATTTTTTTCAAATTTCTAGTTTTATTGGAAAGGTTGAACTTTATTATTTATTATTGATTACCAGGACTGGTAAGACCTCATCCGATCTACCCAATTCTTCAGTACATGGTCCAACGATGCTACCAGCTTAAAATCCACACCAAACATTGACTCGTTGTGGATGCATTGGATTCTCAATAGTTACTTGTGGGTTCTCTGAACCCCATATGCTGCAATTTTGCTTATTGGCATAGCCAGCGAGTTGAAAATTCGCTTCATCCGACACACGAAATTTTTCCACGTAACTTTCTTTCAGTTTGTGTTAAAGACTCACTACGTTGGAAATAAGTTTTTATTATTTCACAATTTTGTTCCAGCATATAACGTCCCATTTGTCAAACATAAACCTGAAAATAAAAATGAATGTTATTCTACCTTTCAAAGTCAAAGCAATCGGTAGTTCAAATTTAAAATGTTACATGGCCCACCCTATACCTGAAGGCGATAATAGACATGCTATCTAATAGCAAAATATTCCGATTATCCCTACAGAAGTATGTACTTTAATTTTTCCCAGGTTACTTATTCAGTAGGTACTGGAAGGAAAAGGTACAAGCATAGATAATTTGTTAGTATACAATGAGTATAAAAATATTTTCAACTCCAATCAAATTCCAATTTATTTCAACTATCCGTATGGACATTTGTGTGATGTGTATCAGAAAGGGCGTGGGCGCACAGTAGGTAGCTTCACATAATATAAAGAGTGCTCGTAGAGTGATGAAACTTGACACCGAGCATTTTCTGAACGAAATTAAGGAAAATTTAAAGTAACGTCAAAATCGAACATGTCCATCGCATAGCCGCCCAGTTAACTTATAAAGCATTTTTCATACAAAATTGTTTGTTTCACTCTGAATATCTTGAAATTTTGCACAGAGTCTACGATTAACTATATAAAGAACCCCATCATATACGGCTCATATAACTCAAAGCGAATTTTTCATACATTTAGTTTTGCCCGAAAGTCTTGAAATTTTGCACAGAGTTTAAAATTAAAAAATTGAAATGTTCTGAAAATTTCATAAAAATTGGACGGCGTGTCCCATCATATATGGAGTCCTTTTTGTGCTAAATATGTTAATAGAATTGGGCACGTTCAAAAACAATTTTTTAAATTAGTTGTACGTTCTAATAAATTCAATGAACCTGAGCCAAATTTCATACTTTTACTGTATTTGTAAGAAAATTTGAACACAAACTTTGAATGGGAGCTATATATAAATCGGAACCGATCTAACACTTTTTTAGCATACGTTTTGTGAAATATAAGACGATTTCCCAAATTTGATGAACATTTTTTAAATATGTGGTTTCTAGCGCGAAGAATTAAATCTGGGAGAATTAAATCATTTATATGGGAGCTATATAAAAATCTGAACCGATTTATCCCACTTTCGCCATGGATGTTTGTAGTTGAAATATGAGCTGGTTTGCCAAATTTTAAGCAAATCTGTTCAAATATTCTATTTTTATAGCGGAAATAATCAATATATATATATATATATATATATATATATATATATATATATATATATATATATATATCTATATATATATATGAACCGATCTGGCCCATTTTTACCAGAGCTGTTTCTAACTGAAATACATTTTGTTTTGCCAAATTTGTAGAAGATCTGTAAAAATATGTGGTTTTTAGAGCGGAAAAAGTCAAATCGGAAGAGACATTTGTATGGGAGCTAAATATAAATCTGAACCGATGTGACCCACTTTCGCCATAGATATTTTTGGTTCAAATATGAACTGGTTTGCCAAATTTTAAGCAAATCTGTTCAAATATTCTATTTTTATAGCGGAAATAATCAATTCAGTGTCGAAATTAGTATTGGAGCTATATATATATCTGAACCGATCTGGCCCATTTTTACCAGAGTTGTTTCTAGTTAAAATATAAGTAGTTTTGCTAAATTTTACAAAAATCTGCTAAAATATGTGGTTTCTAGAGCGGAAAGAGTCAAATCATAGGAGACATTTGTATGGGAGCTATATATAAATCTGAACCGATCTGGCCTATTTTCACCGTAATTAGTTTTAATTAAAATATATGACATTTTGCTAAATTTGAAGAAAATCTGTTGAAATATGAGGTTTCTAGAGCGAAAAAATAAAATCGGAAGCAAAATTTGTATGGGAGCTATATCCAAATCATAACCGATTTGTTTCAAATTAAATAGCGTTCGTCCTTATCCCATAAATCTTCGTTGTGCAAAGTTTCATTTAGTTCTAACAACAATTGCGACCTGGACTTTGATTACAAGAATAGATGGACAGACGGACGGACGGACATCGCTAAATCGACTCAGAAAGTGATTTTAAGTCGATCGGTATAATAAACGATGGGTCTATCTCGTTTCCTTTTGGGTGTTGCAAACAAATGCACAAAGATATTATTCCCTGTGGTGTATGGTATAACAAGTAAGTAAAGGCTAAAGTCGGGCTGGGCCGACTATATAATACCCTACAACACTCCCACCATATATACCTCGCTTTGATTACTAAACCCAGGTATTTCATGGGAGCAATACTAAATATAAATGCATCGTTAGTCAAATTTAACGAATATGGTAAATAATACGGTAGTTAATGAAATTTTCAGGCAGATATTCCGAGTAAAGTAAATATAGCATGATCTGGAAAAATTTATCAAAATTCAATGACAAATATACATAGATTATACAACGGTAGTAGGATGAATCGGACGGATATTTGAAGGGGGCTTATAACAACACTTGGGGCCGTCCCAAAACATGAGTCTGTATAGTTCTTCTTCTCGGTAGGTATTCCTAGCTGAAATATATCATGATTTGCAAAATTTGATCAAGATCCGATGTAAGATGTAGTTTCTGCAGCTGTAATAGAGTAATATAGGGCCCCATTTTGGTTATACCAAAGTATGAACACATATATTTGACTTTCATAGTATTCTTAATTGAAATATAATAAAATCTACAAAATTTGAAAACTTCCGATGTAAAATGTGGTTCATAGAGGAGTAATAATAAAATGTGGGTGCTACATTAAAAATTGGTGCCATATATCATTTTCAAAGTAGGTACTCTTAGTTGAAATATAACATGATCTGCAAAATTGTATCGAGATCCAATGCACGATGAGAGTTCTAGAGCTATAATAGAATAGAAATTGAGGCCCAATTTCTACTCTATTATAGCTCTAGAATATATGTATTCTTAGTTGAAATATAATATAATCTGCAAAATTTTATAAACTTCCGATGTAAAATATTGGTCCTAGAAGGATTGTAAAAAGTGGGGCCCATTTGTAAGGGCGCTACATTAAAAAGTGGGCCTTTATAGGTCACTTTCAAAGTAGGTATTCCTTATTGAAACATAACATGATCTGCAAAATTTTATCAAGATCCAATGTAAGATGTGGGTTCTAGAGCGATAATTGTGTATGGGGGCTATACCAAAACATTGACCTATATAGCAGGTTTTCAAAATACTGGAAACGCGTATAAATATAATATTATGTGGGAAATTTGATCAAGATCCGATGTAAAATGCGCATTTTAGAGCAGTAATATTGTAAATCGGGGGTACATTTGTATGGGTGTTATATCAAAACATCGACCCATGTTAACCGTTAACTGTTTCGAGTTCAAATATAAAACGATCCTGAAAATTTGATCCCATTTAATGATCACATGTAAAATGTGTATTATAGAGCAGTAATAGTGTAAATTATAGGGATATTTGTGTGGAGGCTATATCTAAATCTGAACCGATTTCCTCCAAATTCAATACCAATCGTAATTTCTGCCAAATTTCATGACAATCGGATAACAATTGCGACCTGTAGAGTGCGAACAAGCTTTGATGGACAGCAGACGGACAGACAGACATCGTTAAATCGACTCAGCCGATCGGTATACTTAAAGGTGGGTCTAGCTCAATTATTTATTGGTGCTACAAACATTTGGCGCGAAACGAACTTATAATACCCTAGTCCACGAGTGGTGTAGGTTATACAAATTAAATATACCGCCCATATAAATAAAATTAATTTTGCATGCAAAATTGTTTGTCTTGAAATTTATCATTGACTTTGTTTTGCGATTGGTAAAACTTGACGGATTTCTTGCAGACATTTGAAAAATATATTCACCCGCTTCATTCTGCAGCAGTGGGAAGACTGAGGTCGAAGGAGCCAATTTTCTATTCCATGGAAAACTGCGAACTCCGAATTTTATACAGCCATTTTTATACCCTCCACCTCCAGGATGGGGGTATATTCACTTTGTCATTCCGTTTGTAACACCTTGAAATATTCATCGGAGACCCCATAAAGTATATATATTCTGGGTCGTGGTAAAATTCTAAGACGATATAGCCATGTCCGTCTATCCGTCTGTCTGTCTGTTGAAAGCACGATAGCGGCCGAACGAAATGAGCTACGAGGTTCAAATTTTTCCTAAATGTGTCTTATGGTTGTAGATCGGTTGGGATTGAAAATGGACGAAATCGGCCCAGGGGGAAAATTTTTTCCCTCACAAGGACTGAAAATACCCCTAATAGTTAGAGTATTTCAGCATGTTTTTTGAACATATTATCTTGTATTTACTTGATATTTGCAATGCGCATTCCCTTTATAGCATAAAAGGGCACCAAGAGTGATTTTTATTTTTTGGGGGCGAAATGGGACAAAAAGGGATAAAAATGGTACCTATCAAACAACAACAGATAGAAACACGAAATTTGACGTGAACATTCCTCTTATAGAGTAGATAAATAATATAAAAGTATTTTTTCTAAATTCGTACTTTTAAGGGGTTAAATGGGGCTAAAGGGATAAAAATAGTACTTTCCAAAATTCGTACTTTTTGGGGTTCAAATGGAAAAAGGGGATAAAAATAGTACCTACCAAATGACAGCAGCTAGAATCATAAAATTCGGAGTATACATTCCTTTGACTGAGTAGACACGAAAAATAAAACCTTTTTTTCAAATTCGTACTTTCAAGGGATACAATGGCTACAGGGGATAAAAATAGTACCAACTAAACGAATGCAGCTAGAATGATGCAATTCAGTGAGTACGTCCCTCTAATTGTAATAATACGTAAAATAAAGAGATTTTAGATAGTTGTTCTCTTGAGGGGGCAAAATTGGAAAAAGGGGATAAAAATGGTACCAACAAAATGGCCGCTGATAGAATCATGGAATTCGGTGTATACATTCCTCTGACTGCATAGCCATGTAAAATATATTTTTTTTCAAATTCGTACTTTATTTTGTTGCTTTTACGACAAAAAATGGTAGAATCATGAAGTTGTCTTATACTGCGTACGTGAGAGATAAGGTATTTTCAAAATTTATACTTTTGAAATTAAAATAGGATGGAAATACAACCAACCAAACGACTGTAGCTGAAAATACACTCTCTATCCCCCAATATTTAGGGTATTTATGATTGCTCCCTTATATTTACTTTATGAATTGAAGTATTATATCCATTATATATATAGTATACAAATATTGGTAGCTTGGCTTATTAATTAAATTTCTTATTTTCATACAGTTAAAATTTGTTGCGGTCATTCCTCTTGTAGCTTGGGACAAAAATGGATAAAATGTGGTACCAATGATACGACAACAGCTAGAATCATGAAATTCGGTGTGTACATCCCTCGAATTGCATAGACACAAATTAAGAGAGTTTTTCGAAATTTGTACTTTTAAGGGATATAATTAAAAAGAGGCAAAAAATGAGACCTACCAAACCGCTGAAGTTGAAATCATGAAATTCAGTGTATACATTCTGACTATGAAGTCTCGAAAAAGGGTTTTTTCGAAATTTGTACATTTGGGCGGAGAATGAGGCGAATGGGGATATCTTTAAAATTTATATATTTTTATCACTTTGTCTGAATCTGAAAATGCTTCTCCCTAATGGCGACTGACAATCGCCTTATATTTTCGGCATGTCCACTTTCACAATTACAGCATTGTATTTATTTATAGTAGAAGACTTTAAACAGTGCGCATAAGTATACATTATAGTTTGAAATAGTAAACAAATATAAGTAATGTTCATAAAAAATATCACAATTTTCGTAATATGGTTCTGTACTTCTATGTCGACATCCTTTAATCTGCCGGTAATACTGTGGAATGCACTCCGTGGTGGAGGGTATATAAGATTCGGCCCGGCCGAACTTAACGCCTTCTTACTTGTTATTCGTTCATTTCTAATAAACTACACATGCAATCCAATCCCAGCGGGAAAAAATAAGGCGTACGCAAAGCCTTCTCACAGGCCTTCTTAGGGAGGCGCAAGACATGCTTGCTGCCTTGGGTAAGATTGGAGAGCAAGGCCTTCCCCTCTCGCTTCTATTCGCAGGCCTTCTAGAAGTGCTCTGACAAAAGGCCATCTAGAAGGCATCCTACCAAAGACCTTCTGGAAAGTCTAGAAGGTAAAAAATAAGGCGCAAAATTAAAAAAATATGACAAACCAAAGGGCCAGCATTTCTTCAATATTTCTGGCCATGTATATTAATTTTCAATTAAATTCTTTCAACATTTTTATTTGAACTCATGATCTTGCTAATTGGACGAGCTACCTTCCAAACCACAAAACTTTATTGTCTGTTTACGACAAAAAGCTTATAGAAACACACGACCATTCGATTACGCGAACACCTTCGCCACTGCCTTCTTTTGGCATGCCTTCTAGCATGACTCGCGAAAGAAGGGAAGTTTGAATGAGCCAAAAAAATTAGTTATGTGTTTACAATAAAAAGTGTGTACAAAATATCTATCTATAAATAGAACACCTTCCGCGCTGCCTTCTCTCGCAAGGCCTTCTAGCATGCCTATCCGAAGAAGTTATGGATCGTGTAGCATCTAAAGGGAAGGAATGGGTAAAATTATGAAATATTAAGAAATTATGAAGGAAATGATAAATATTTTCGTAAAAAGTAAGAGAAGTTTAATATTTTTTTTGCTCCATCCCCTATAAGAATTGGATTTGTACATAGTACAAAAATAGGAGTAGCCGATGAATATAGGGTCGTGGATGTTGGTGGGCGTAAACGTCTAAATAATAAAGGTGTTCCCTACTTCTACTTTTTATATTTAATTATATACTTTGTAATATCGGGAAATTATCACATACATCTGTCTTCTAGAGCGTAAATAAATCATATTGGGTATTTGTATGGGGTCTATATGAAAACATGGACAGATGAAATATAATGCCAAATTGGAACCCAAACGGCTAAAATATGGAGACACACCGGAAGTAACATTTGTATAAAGGCTATATCTACATTTGAACCGATTTGCTTAATATTAAATAGCGTTTCATTTGAATCGGTGAGGAATTGCGACCTGCAGTTTGATTACATGAATAGATGCACATCCAGACATTTCTAATCGTCTCAGCAAGTGGCACTATGCCGATCAAAGGCGCAACAACAACAAATCTTTTTATCATTAAACAAACAAAGCATTTAAAAAACAAGTAAGGAAAGGCTAAAGTCGGGCGGGGCCGACTATATAATACCCTACACCACTCCCTGCGTATGTACCTCGCTTTGATTACTAAACCCAGGTATTTCATGGGAGCAATTTTACGTAGTTCATATATATTATACAGTTCATCTTTAGTCAAATTTAACGAATATGGTAAATAATATGGTAATTGATCCAATTTTCCGACAGACAAATACAAATTATACAGTAGTATACCAAATCATACCAAAGTATGGACATATGGGCATCACCCAAACAATTCTCATTGCAATTCAATTCGGTAAAAAATTGAAATCGGGAAGGATTTTTGCATCCTGTAAATGTATGTGTTTGACAAAAAATGTTAAATCGGAAAGGACATTTGTATGGGGGTATATTGAAACCAGGAACGATGTGACGCGCTTCCAACATGTCTGTTTATTGGTGAAATATAATATGTAAAATTTGGCCAAAATCTGTTAAACATTCGGGAGCAACAGGGCTATATCTAAATCTGAACCGATCTTACCCACTTTCACCATAAGTTGGATTATAAGATGTTGTGCCAATTTTAAAGAAAAACGGGTACAAATGTGGATTTTAGAGCGGAAAAAGTCAAATCGGGAGCGACATTTGTATGGGGGCTATATCTAAATCTGAACCGATCTTACCCAATTTTTGCATACGTGTTTCTAGTTGGATTATAAGATGTTCTGCAAAATGTAAAGAAAATCGGGTACAATATGTCTTTTCTAGAGCGGAAAATGTCAAATTGGGAGCGACATTTGTATGGGGGCTATATCTAAATCTGAACCGATCTTACCCAATTTTTGCATACGTGTTTCTAGTTCGATTATAAGATGTTCTGCAAAATTTAAAGAAAACCGAGTACAATATGTCGTTTCTAGAGCGGAAAATGTCAAATCGGGAGCGACATTTGTCTGGGGACTATATCTAAATCTGAACCGATCTTACCCAATTTTTGCATAGGTGTTTCGTTGGATTATAAGATGTTGTGCCAATTTTAAAGAAAATCGGGTACAATATGTGGTTTCTAAAGCGGAAAAAGTGAAATAGGGAGCGACATTTGTATGGGGTCTATATCTAAATCTGAACCGATCTTACCCAATTTCGGCGTAGGTGTTTCTAGTTGGATTATAAGATGTTGTACCAAATTTAAAGAAAATCGTGTACAATATGTAGTTTCTAGAGCGGAAAATGTCAAATCGGGACCGACATTTGTATGGGGCCTATATCTAAATCTGAACCGATTTCCTCCAAATTCAATAAAAATGGTCCTTGGCCAGAAAAAATAACTTCTGCCAAGTTTCATGACAATCGGACAACAATTGCGACCTGTAGAGTGCGAACAAGCTTAGACGGACGGACGGACGGACGGACGGACGGACGGACGGACGGACGGACAGACAGACATCGTTAAATCGACTCAGCTGGTGATTCTAAGCCAATCGGTATACTTAAAGGTGGATCTAGCTCGATTATTTCTTGGTGTTACAAACATTTGGCGCGAAACTAACTTATAATACCCTAGACCACGAAGTGGTGTAGGGTATAATAATTTTATATAAATAATTTCCATTAATTATTATTATAAATTTATTTTAATTGACTTCAAATCAGGAGAATTGTGAAAATATCTTTCATAAAACTCGTAAAAATGACAAAATCGACACCCTCCGTACTGCCTTCATTCTCCTAGCATGCTACCAGGCCTCCTAAAAGAAGGTAATGAAAAATTCGCATTGGATATATCTAATAGGAAATGAGGAGGCCTTTCTAAATACCTTCTCAAAGAAGGCAGTCAAGAATGAGTATAGGATTTCTAAATGCTAATGATTAGGTCTTCTGGTTGGCCTTCTTAGAGAAGCGAGGTGAGAATGTGCCAAGAATCTTTTTTCATGCGCGAAGAAGGCCTTCTGGAATGCCTATTTTCAGAAGGCACACAGGAATGTGTTTCAGATCCGAAGAGAAGGCATTTTAGAAGGGGAGGTCTTCCAACGTTTCCCGCTGGAATGTTAATTGGATTGCATGTTTGTTTTATTTTGTGTCACATTTTTTCTAAGACAAAATATTTCTTTTTACTGAAACTAGTTAGGGATATTTCTTAGTGCAGCACTTTTCTATAGAACTGCATTATTAGATTTTTGAAGAATAATTGTCGAAAAATTCATTTTTTTTGCCTGCAAAATACCACTGTGGGGTGACACGCTCATTTTCGAATGTAAACAAAGTTTGGGTAAAATATGAAGATCTGCAAAGATTGAATCAATTCAAATCAATGGTTCAAACCTCTTTAAAAAGGGATTTGTTACATACATACACTAGGTATGTCTTTAGTCACTCCTGCGATGTGTTACACGTTTTGTCCGCCCGTACCCTCTTACTCTGTAGAGTGAGGGTATAAAAACCATGTTTATTACGAATCTGAAGCAGAATAAAAAAATGTATGACAAATGTTTGGAACGTATACAAAAAGTATATGGATTACAACGGATAATATTTTGATGATAGCAAAGGTACTGCAATCTAAAGTTGGAAGCCGTAAATTGTTGTTGTTGTTGTACGGTGTTACGACAGCTTTTCAAGTTTAAGATAACTGACAACTTACTTAATATTTGAACATGGTACTTAAAATATTAATAAATTTAAACAAAATGTAGGCTGGCTGGCGCTTCATCTGTTCAGTTCCATCATCTGGCTCCGATGGCACAACGCAATTCACATTTCATTACATTCTTCCTGCACGGCTGAGTGACAATCAATGGAGAAATAAATGAATGATTGCTGCAACAGAGGCACACACACACACAGGGACACTGGCACAGTCTCACAGACGCAAATAAATCCCCATAAATACACATACTCTTAGATAAACACACGCATTCACACAATGAGCTCAAACACAAACAGAAACTCAATCACAATTATAACAAACGGTCTGGCACGGCAAGCCAAGGCACACACACAATCCCCATTTAAGGTCCTTGTGTTCGTGGTGGTTGTGTGTGTGTGTGGCTCCCTTGAATGTAACTTCAGGGAACCGGAAATGGCCGCATAAAGTAATTTGTTATTTGGTTAAACAGTGGATTTCAATATCACAGCTACACTGCCACTTAACAATACGCAGTCAAGTCAGTCGTCACTGCTCGCTCACTGACGACGCTGTGAAATCGAACAAACAACAACAACAAAAACAGCTGAAAACGAAAGTGAATGAACAAAGGATATCGACAGGGCTGACGGAGGAGATGGAGATGAAACGGAAAAACTTAATCAGGCATAAACTGTTGGAGAAAATATTGGAAAATGAATTCAATTTAACAGAGCGGGGGGAAAAACAGACATGTACTGCGAGTATGTATGTATGTCTGTCTGTTTGCCAGAGTGTGTCTTTGAGATTAAAAGAAAAATACGGAAATAGACTGGCTTTCGTCGGCGGGACGCCAGTTATGTTGTGGTCGGGGATTGAAGTGAGCTAATATTAGAATGCCGCTGGTTAACAATAGCGCTTCCTGTCAGGTGCAAATGTTTCAAAGCGATGAACTCAGGCGTATTTGTAGTCTATTATAAATATAGAGCCAATGAATAAATTCAATTCATTCTAAATCGAACTTAAATAAAGAGTTCGATTACAATTCAAAAACAAATTTCTTATTGCTAATAAGAAAATTGTATGTATAAGCTTATAGAATGGAGCTATGTAATGCAGGATGAGCAAAAGTAAAAAATAATAAATAAAAATAATAATAAACCACGACAAAAATCCAAAAAAAAAATTGCATCGGGAAATCGGTTGGAGTTTTGACAAAATATCGTATATTTACAGTACAAAATGATAGCTTGATATTAATGTGTGATGACCAAAGGTAGAATTTAAAAATCCTGCATTTTGAAATATATTCCAATTTGAAATAACTACGAAATTTTCGAATGAAGGAAATTTAAAATGCACACTTTTTCAGCCTTAGGTGTGTTTTCGCGAGAAATTTTGTCTAAATAAGTATCGGATTTGTTATACACTCCACGAGAGTATTATGTCTTTGTGCATTTGTTTGTAACACCCAAAAGAGAAGCGAGATAGTCCTATTGTTAATTATACCGATCGGCTTAGAATCACTTTCTGAGTCGATTTAGCGATGTCCGTCCGTCTGTCTGTCCATCTATTCTTGTAATCACGATACAGGTCGCAATTGTCGACAGAACCAAATGAAACTTTGCACAACGAAGTTTTTCGGTACAGCGACGAACGCTATTTAATTTGAAGAAAATAGGTTCAGATTTAGATATAGCCCCCATAAGAATTTCACTCCCGATTTGACTCTTTTCACTCTACATACCACATATTACAACAGATTTTCTTTAAAATTTTCAAAACATCGTATATTTCAACTAGAAACACCTATGGTGAAAATGTGTTAGATCGGTTCAGATTTATATATAGCTCCCATACAAATTTCGCGCCAAAAATTTCCCATACAAATTTCGAAATTTTCCCATACGAATTTTCACAAAATGTTCTTAGCACGTTATATTTTAACTGGATGATTCCATATTTGGATACAGCACCAATATAAATATTTCCGATTTGACAAATTGGACCAAGTAATATAAGCCTATGATTAGGAAACATACAAAAATTCTTTCCGTTTTCACTTTTTTACCAAATTGAATTGTTTTCGGATAGAAAGTGGAGTGTATCATATAGTCGGCTCCGCCCGACTTTAGCCTTTCCTTACTTGTTTTTTATTATAATAACTTCAATTTCGTTCACGTATTAGGTGAGCCCAAAAACCTAATTTAATATTACTGTGTATATAATAATAAATTTGTAATTGCATAATTTTGTTAAAATTTTCACTTTTTTTCAACATCTCAAGAAAAAGTTGTAATACAAAGTTTATTTAATATGATGATTAGTTTTCGCTTGCATTAAATTTATAATTTTTACATTAAGTATCGAATAGATATTTAAAAGAAAATCACATCAATTAATTTGACTTTAGGATGTTTTCCTTTCGCGTTTCAGTTGCCTAATTGTGCAAATGAGTAATATTGTCCTCTATAAATATGGTGGTGTATGATATGACCAATACACTGAAAGCTGTATAGCATATATATTACGCCCATCCAATTTGCATTCAAATATTTAGTACCAACGGTGATAAGTTTTTATTATATATTTCGGGACCGACTGTTCAATATCCCAGCAAAAAGAGAGCAACCAAAGAAGTGAAAAAGATTTTCATCTTGTGATTCTGAAGTTATGAAAATTAGGATCTTCACCAATGAATTTAACATGGAGTTGTCATAAGAGGGATGTCCTTTACTTTGAAAGACTTGAAAGTTATTTCAAAGTGTTGCAAATGAACCACTTTTTCACTAGTTTCTATTTATGTTTAAAACAAGTAAAAACGGCGTTAAGTTTGACCGGGCACAACTTTATATACCCTCCACCATGGATTTCATTGACTTACAGCGACTGTCGATCTTCGCAGAGGTGCAGTAACATTACAGGAAAATTTAAATTTTAACATAGCCAAACCAAAACAAATAAAAATATATAAAAACAAGTAAGGAAAGGCTAAAGTCGGGCGGGGCCGACTATATAATACCCTACACCACTCCCTGCGTATGTACCTCGCTTTGATTACTAAACCCAGGTATTTCATGGCAGCAATTTTATGTAGTTCATACAAATTATATAAATTATATGAATATAATTTATATGCTATAAATTCATCTTTAGTCAAATTTAACGAATATGGTAAATAATATGGTAATTGATCCAATTGTCCGACAGACAAATACAAATTATACGGTAGTATACCAAAGTCATACCAAAGTAAGGACATATGGGCATCACCCAAACAATTCTCATTGCAATTCAATTCGGTAAAAAATTGAAATCAGGAAGGATTTTTGCATCCTGTAAATGTATGTGTTTGACAAAAAATGTTAAATCGGAAAGGACCTTTGTATGGGGGTATATTGAAACCAGGATCGATGTGACGCGCTTTCACCATGTCTGTTTATTGGTGAAATATAATATGTAAAATTTGGCCAAAATCGGTTAAACATTCGGGAGCAATATTTGTATAGGGGCTAAATCTAAATTTGAACCGATCTTACGCACTTTCACCATAGGTGTTTGTAGATAGATTATAAGATGTTGTGCCAATTCGGGTACAATATGTGGTTTCTGAAGCGGAAAAAGTGAAATCGGGAGCGACATTTGTATGGGGGCTATATCTAAATCTGAACCGATCTTACCCACTTTCACCATAGGTGTTTCTAGTACGATTATAAAATTTTGTGCCATTTTTAAAGAAAATCGGGTACAATATGTGAATTTTAGAGCGGAAAAAGTCAAATCGGGAGCGACATTTGTATGGAGGCTATATCTAAATCTGAACCGATCATACCCACTTTCAGCATAAGTGCTTCTAGTGCGATTATAAAACGTTGTGCCAATTTTAAAGAAAATCGGGTACAATATGTGGTTTCTAGAGCGGAAAATGTCAAATCGGGAGCGACATTTGTATGGGGGCTTTATCTGAATCTGAACCGATCTAACCCAATTTTTTCATATGTGTTTCTAGTTGGATTATAAGATGTTCTCCAAAATTTAAAGAAAACCGAGTACAATATGTCGTTTCTAGAGCGGAAAATGTCAAATCGGGAGCGACATTTGTATGGGGGCTATATCTAAATCTGAACCGATCTTACCCAATTTTTGCACACGTGTTTCTAGTTGGATTATAAGATGTTCTGCCAAATTTAAAGAAAATCAGGTACAATATGTCGTTTCTAGAGCGGAAAATGTCAAATCGGGAGCGACATTTGTATGGGGGCTATATCTAAATCTGAACCGATCTTACCCACTTTCTGCATAGGTGTTTCTAGTTAGATTATAAGATGTTGTGTCAAATTTAAAGAAAATCGGGTACAATATGTGGTTTCTAGAGCAGAAAATGTCAAATCGGGAGCGACATTTGAATGGGGGCTATATCTAAATCTGAACCGATCATACCCAATTTTTCCGTAAGTGTTTCTAGTTCGATTATAAGATTTTGTGCCAATTTTAAAGAAAATCGGGTACAATATGTGGTTTCTAGAGCGGAAAATGTCAAATCGGGACCGACATTTGTATGTGGGCTATATCTAAATCTGAACCGATTTCCTCCAGATTCAATACCGATAGTCCGTGGCCAGAAAAAATAACTTCTGCCAAGTTTCATGACAATCGGACAACAATTGCGACCTGTAGAGTGCGAACAAGCTTAGATGGACAGCAGACGGACGGACGGACAGACGGACAGACAGACATCGTTAAATCGACTCAGCTGGCGATTCTAAGCCGATCCGTATACTTAAAGGTGGGTCTAGCTCAATTATTTCTTGGTGTTACAAACATTTGGCGGAAAACTAACTTATAATACCCTAGACCACGAAGTGGTGTAGGGTATAACAAGTAAAGAAAGGCTAAAGTCTGGCGGGGCCGACTCTATGATGCACTCCACTTTCTATCCGAATACAATTTACTTCGGTGAAAAAGTATGTATGTGTTTGACAAAAAATGTTAAATCGGAAAGGGCATTTTTTGTATAAGGGTATATTGAAATCTGGAACGAAATAGGTGAAATATAATATGTATAGTTTGGCAAAAATCGGTTGAACATTTGGGAGCAACATTTGTATTTGGGCTATAATTTAATCTGAACCGATCTTACCCACTTTCACCATAGGATTTTTACTTGGATTATAAGCTGTTGTGCCAAATTTAAAGATAATCGAGTTCAATATGGGGTTTCTAGAGCGGCAAAAGTCAAATCGGGAGCCACATTTGTATGGGGGCTATATCTAAATCTGAACCGATCTTACCCAATTTTTGCATACGTGTTTCTAGTTCGATTATAAGATGTTCTGCAAAATTTAAAGAAAATCGGGTACAATATGTCGTTTCTAGGGCGGAAAATGTCAAATCGGGAGCGACATTTGTATGGGGGCTATATCTAAATCTGAACCGATCTTACCCACTTTCTGCATAGGTGTTTCTAGTTAGATTATAAGATGTTGTGTCAAATTTAAAGAAAATCGGGTACAATATGTGGTTTCTAGAGCAGAAAATGTCAAATCGGGAGCCACATTTGTATGGGGGCTATATCTAAATCTGAACCGATCTTACCCAATTTTTGCATACGTGTTTCTAGTTCGATTATAAGATGTTCTGCAAAATTTAAAGAAAATCGGGTACAATATGTCGTTTCTAGGGCGGAAAATGTCAAATCGGGAGCGACATTTGTATGGGGGCTATATCTAAATCTGAACCGATCTTACCCACTTTCTGCATAGGTGTTTCTAGTTAGATTATAAGATGTTGTGTCAAATTTAAAGAAAATCGGGTACAATATGTGGTTTCTAGAGCAGAAAATGTCAAATCGGGAGCGACATTTGAATGGGGGCTATATCTAAATCTGATCCGATTTGCCTCAAATTAAATAGCATTCGTCCTTGATCCACAAAACTTATTTGTGCCAATTTTTGTTAAGATCGGACTATAATTGCGACCTGTAATTTGATTACAACAATAGATGGACAGACGGACATTGCTAAATCGACTCAGAAAGTGATTCTAAGTCGATCGGTATACTTAACAATGGGTCTATCTTGCTTCCTTTTGGGCGTTACAAACAAATGCACAAAGACATAATACTCTCGTGGAGTGTATAAATATTATATTTATTTATAAAATTATTTTTTCAATATTTGTATTTGTTTTGATTTGGCTATATTAAAAGATGTATTTTCCTGTAATGTTACTGCACTTCTACGGAAATCAACAGGGTATATAAAGTTCGGCCCGACAGAACTTAACGCCGTTTTTACTTGTTTAATAATTTATTTAATAAATATTAAATTTGTTTAATATTTCTATTGCTTTTACAGTTTAAAATATTTTCCCCTATTTGAATTTGATTAGTTTTGGATTTCAAATGGAATTTCTGTATATCAATATATGAGTTTTGAATTCTAAATGGAATTTTTGAATTACAATTTGTCTGTTCTGAATTACATTTGGAATTGGTGTAGACGAATAAATCTTCTAAAATAACATTCTCAGCCATGTGAGTACTTTGTTAACTTAAAAGTTTTTAAACATTTGTAATTTAAATGTCACCCTCCAACAGAGTAGTATGACTTTGACCATTTTTTTGTAACGTCCAAAAAGGATCTCTTCCGAAAGACCGATATACTTAGAATCACTTCCGGAAACGATTTAGCTATGTCTTCCTATCCGTCTGTATGCTAATATTTCCTTGTAATTAAAAAAAGGTAGAAATTAATGTCCGATCTAAACCACCACTAAAGCTTGGTTCAAGCTATTTTGCTGGTTCAGATTTAGATTTTTCGCGCATATAAATGTGATTTGATTGTTTCAACACTAGATCACACATATCTCCATTGGCTTTTAACAGATTGTATACAACACCTTATCTTTTACATAGAAATATCTGGATTTAAAGTGGGTTGCTATTCTGTTTCAATCAAACAAGTTCAGATCAACGTGAATCAGTTCGTTATGATATGATTCTTATGATTATCTTATGATAAACCAAAGAACCAACCACACATTGATAAAAAGAACCAACCACACAAAGTAATAAAAACCTGACATTAGTCCTTCTTCATTAGCTTTTGAATTGCATTATATAGAAAACACTGCTCTATCAAACAACATCTTCTTATTAAATATAAATACATTTACTTACAGAAAACAAACTTGCTAATTTTCAGTAAATCCACTCAACTGTTATGCTTTTAGCCATGTTGTGTGTCGATACGTAAGTGCTGGAAATTTTAAAATTACTTTAAAGAGAAACTGAACTGAAAGTTGTTAGTCAAAGCATTTTTGGTCGAAAAAACGAGCACCAAGTCTTTCAATTTTTAATTAAAAATCATCTTTATTGCCCTGTTGCTTTCTCACAGATGAGTTTGTTTTGTTTTTTTTTTCGTTTTCGTTTTTTTTTTCTTTTATAGGTAGTTGTTGTTGTTGCTGCTGCTGTTGTTTAAAAAAACGTTTCGTCGCTCTGTGTACTTCACATAATAAACCATATTTTTTTTTCTTCCTGTGAAATATCCTTCTCTTGGTTTATAGGAGTGCTTTACTTTAACATAAATCTCTGCTGTTTTCCCCATTTGCTACGAGCTGTTTGGATTTTCTTCCTCTTGATTTGAACAACGACAAAACGGAACAGAACCAGAACGAGAATCAGAACATTTGCGAAAAGGAAATATCTTTTGGGAAAGTGAATGTTTAAAGAATTTACTTCATTTATGCTTCACTACGTTTTCATCATAACAAAATTCTCTCCGGGGAGTAATATATTATTATGCAAACACGCCTACACATCATCCACCCCCTCAGAACAAAGCTCGTAAAATACCCACCTACTGTGTGTGGGACGTGTGAAGGGTGTATGAATAAGGATGATGGAGTGTGGTCAATCTTTGTGAGGAATTTGTTATTTTGATAAAAATTACCATTCCACATCATTACAACATATTGACGTAATGAATGTCTGAGAGCTAATATTCATTTTAGGTGCAATACTCCCCGTATTAACCACCATAACCATCAATATAATATTTTTTTCTTTATTAAAGAAATCGTTTTCAGTAGTTTGAAAACTTAATGCTAACTAATATTTTCAAAGAAAAGTTCATTGAAAGTGAAGAAATTTTTGAGAAGTTTTAACGTCCTTATCCATTTTATTGAAACTTCATATGGTCATATCTGAAATGTTGTCTAGCTTATGCTCTGTCATTTGGTCCCTCAATCCTAACCCTGGTGAATAGCTGAAAGCGTAAAATTTATCATATTTGTGCTACTTGCGATACGTATTAATCTATATATAAATCAATGTGTGTCTGTATGATGCGTATAGGACGCCAAGCCGGTGGACCGATTCGCCTGAAAATTTTACAGTATCTAACTTCTGGACAGAGGATGGTTCCTGGATAGTAGTGGTACCTCCCACACAAAAAATATTTTAAAACTATCAAAAATTACTCATTTTATCTTCCAAAGCATACGAAGTAGGAGAATCGGGAAAAATTAACCCGTGCAACGCCGGGTACAAAATACTAAAAATATATAAATTCTGATTTTTAAACCCTCACTCTACAGAGTAGGAGGGTATGTATCATTTGGGCCAGAAAAATGTGTAATACATTGAAGGAGTGACTTAAGACCATAAGTATGTTTGGCCCAAATCCGTTTCATGACTTTAAAAGCTGTCCGTCTGGTTGGCTGGTGCACACGATAACTCTCGAAAGGAGTTAATGAATGAACTCGAACTTTGCATAAGGTAATATTTTTCCCAAACTTAGTTTAAGCTCGAAGATGGGCCAAATTGCAACGCCCCTTCTGGTACCTCCCACACAAATAGCCCATATTCCAATGTTAAAACGAATGTAACTTCAACACGGATATTCGGCCACAACTATATTTTGGGATATGATTAAGTTTTTAAATCACTTATAGTACCTCGCACACAAATCACCCTAACCTACGTAAAATTAACGCTGTTATAACTTATATCATCGGAATACTCTGAAATTTAACAGTTGGCAATGTTTTTATAGACATTGCATTCACTTACCCGTACAAATTGGCATAGGTTTCGGTCAAAAATAAAACGAATATAACTTTCATTCGGCTTGTCGAAACCAGTTGCAATTTGATATTTAAAAATGTTTCTACAATCCCTCTCATCTTAAAAAATATATATTATTTTGTCACGCCCCTTCTAGTACCTCCCACACAATTGTCCCTATCCCACTATGACTTCATATTTTATCATGTTTTTTTACAGTTGTTTTATAGATGTGGAAGCTGGGACTATGTGCCACGAACCATTTCACATAAATTGTCCGATACTAAGTCAAATTTAAGTCCTTATAATTTTCTTGAATATGGTATCGAATTCGACTTCAAAATCGGATCCATCGTTGTGGAAATAGGGAGTAATATAATTTTTCCTATAGGTGTTGTCAAGTAAAACAAGAATCAGTGTGTGAAATTTCCCAGGCACCCTAAAATTACGGGTTAAACCCCGATATCACTGAAACTATAAATATGAAAGCTAACCCCACCATGAATTGTATTCCACAGCGAAGTACAGTAACATTGCAGGAATAAGTTATACTTTTTAATATAGCAAATCCTATGCATACAATAAATAAAAAACATAAAATACATAAAATACATAAATAAAAATATTTTAGTTTTTTCGTTTGTATTTTTTAGGTCTGTAATCGATATTTGATTCTGGGATATTGTCCTGGCTCAAGACCATTTTGCATCTATATTTAATAGAATGCAAATTTATTTACAAATGGAGGCCGGTTTTATCCCCCAAAAAGTACGAATTTCGAAAAATCCATTTATTTTAAGAGTTTACGTATGTATACACCGAAATACAATATTCTAGGTATAGCCGTTTGGTTTGTACCATTTTTATCCCACTCTTCCCATTTTATAACTTAAAAGTACGAATTTTGAAAAAAAGATCAGATTATGTATCTACTCCATAAGAGAAATGTAATTTCGAATTTCGTTTTTCTAGCTGTGGTCGTTTGATTTGTATCCCTTTTGTCCCATTTCAACCGCCAAGAATCACTACATGGTGCACTTTTTTCCAATAAAGAAGACTTTTTCCTATAAGAAGAATTTTTGAATCCTGTAAATGTATGTGTTTGACAAAAAATGTTAAATCGGAAAGGACATTTGTATGGGGGTATATTGAAGACTGGAACGATGTGACCCGTTTTCACCATGTATGTTTATTGACGAAATATAATATGTAAAGTTTGGCCAAAATCGGTTTAACATTCGGGAGCAACATTTGTAGGAGGGCTATATCTAAATCTGAACCGATCTT
Source organism: Polietes domitor (assembly GCA_947397865.1). Classification (NCBI taxonomy): domain Eukaryota; kingdom Metazoa; phylum Arthropoda; class Insecta; order Diptera; family Muscidae; genus Polietes; species Polietes domitor. Next base: position 194,284,362 of record OX377618.1, read on the forward strand.
ACCTACTTTCACCATAGGTGTTTTTAGTTAGATTATAAGATGTTGTACTAAATTTAAAGAAAATCGGGTACAATATGTGGATTTTAGAGCGGAAAAAGTCAAATTCAAATATTGGGGCTATATCTAAATATGAACCGATCTAACCCGTTTTCGCCACAACTAGTTTGATGTTAAGGTGTTTGAAATGAACAACGTTTTTATTAGAAGAATTATCTTTTCTACCGAATCGCATTTTCATTCCGGTGCACACTACTCCGTCTCCGGGTTTTTGTAGCTGTAAACCGTTTTTTGGTGTTTTACTGCTTTCAGAAAATTTCGCCTAAACGTAATGCGTAAAGAGTGGTTCATCTTGAGGTTTGATTTATAATGTAAAATAAAACACATAAATTCCAAAATGAACTTAAAATGTTTATTATCGGTTAATAACATTTACTGTTTGAAAATGATAATGTAAATGTTGGCCACGACTACGTCTGAGTTGGTCCATTCGGAAGGCCTAATTTTGGGCGGCTCGATTGAGATCATTGAGATTGAGGAGAGCTATGAAAAATGTCACCGAATTTTAAAATGTTTTTCTTGAACTTTAAAAACTTGTGAATTTTTTAAATACAGTATAACCGCTCTAAACCGGACCGATATAGTTTCGACCTTTGTCCGAATTACTGAATTGTCTGGACTACAGTACAAAATGAGAAAAATCCTTTGTTTTATTAAAAACAACGTTTCTGAACTAAGGGTGATTGTTTAAAAGCTATAGGAAAGTTTTTCAAAAAAAAAAACACATAAAATTCAGAAAAATGCATGAAATCTTCATTTGAATCAATAGTACGGCCCATATAATTTAATGTTTGAAGATTATTTCATGCCAATGTTGACCGTAACTGCGCCTCAAATGGTCCAATTGGCATTTCCACGTTTTTGAGTAACAGAGGCCCAATTGCTGCGAACGGCGACGAATCGATAATTGATGGTCATCATTAACACTGGCCGATACAGCTGCGATATTTTCTTCAGTTCACACTCTACGTAAGCGTGTTGGTGGTTTAATGTCCAACAATGTAAATTTGGTGCGAAATTTAGTCACAATAGCCCGAATAGCCGCTTCAGTGGGTCGATTAAGCTGACCATCAAATGGAAGCGCGCGATGAACTTTCTTAACAGAGCACGCATTTTGATAATAAAATTCAATAATTTGCAAGCGTTGTTCGTTTGTAAGACGATTCATGGTTAAATTATAGACCAAACTGAAGATGTTTGACAGTGAAACAAAACACGAAACGTGCGTCAGCTGTTTAAACCAGTGTTGCCAAAAAGATAATAGCTAAAAATCACCCTTTATATAAAGGAAAATAATCAAAAAGATTTAAAAATCAAAATAATAATAAATACATATAAAATCAATAAGAATGCTTGAAGTATTAACTTATTACCCATAACATAGCGCTCGAAAAAGGTTCGGTTGCCACGGTTGCTGCTCCACGTTATTCTCTAACTTCATGAATCCGAAATCGTGGTTTGGAATAACTGACTGAACTATATATTCATCAGAGAAGTCTAAAGCAAATACATTTTCAAAACATTAAATTCTGCATTATAAAAATTAGGTGGAGGAGGATTAACACCTGCCGTATTCTTACAGGTCGAATGTATCGTCCTTAACTGAAAAGTAGTATAAGATTTCAGTTGAAGCCTCCGGCAGTAACTTTGACTAACTTTTAGTAATATTGCTTTCAGTAATTATAGCAATGATGCAGAGTTTAAAATCAAAACGATATTGTGTAGATTGAAAGCATTCAAGCTTCCATCCGATTCTCCTCCGATATTAAAGTCAAAACTAAATTCGACAGCAGGGTTCAGTATTGATTTATTATATTTGGATGTGATTGCGCGAAATCCAAAATTAGCTTCTTGTTGGCATTTTTCTGAAATTCTTTTACATTGTTTAAATACAATAATAAAATACGACGTCTAGTTATTTCTGAACTTTTATTTTTCCTAAACTAGTTTTAAAGTTTTAACTAAGCTATATTAAAATATGAGATCCTTTTGAAGTTTTAGACATATATTTTCTTAAATTTTTCTATTATTACTTTAATATTGCGGATTTTGAATTGTTAAATAGTTGTGTTGTCTCTTATTTGTTAGTGTCATATAAAGTGTCCGTATTAGATAGGTTATAATGTATTCATCTTTCAAATTTGAATATATAAAAATTAATTAAAAATAATATTTTTAAAGTTTAGAAAAAAATTGTACACCTCTTCAGGTATGCAGAAAGTATTAGAATACCCAATTCCATCTAAAAATGGTTTTTTGAACTCATGACCGAAACTAAAAAATTAATTTATTTTATAATCGCCCACTCTCTCGAGCCCAAAAAACTTTATCCAAATTCGGTTACTTAGAGTAACATTTTATAATCAAACATATTGAAATACTCAAATTATTTGGGTTTTATTTCATATTTTCTTTATACTTTAGGTGTTAACTCGTATGAATTTCCCAAATCTCTGGTCCTTTTTCATTTTTATTTGGATTTTTCTTCTCTTTTTTTGGTTATTTTTTTGGGTTTATTTCATTTGAGTTCATTTCGTAGCTCAGCGATATTTCAATTGAACGAAAACAGAATCTTCTAGCTATACAGAAGCTTTTGTGTGACCACTTGTATTTCCATCATACCAAAATCGCACTCCATTTTCGAATATAACCCAATCTATAAGTATCATTAACACCCAAAAGTTCTATCAACCACCATATGCAACAACAGCAACAAAACAGAAAGAAACAAAGAGCAAACCAACAGAACACATCACACAATATCTGCTTTATGGTCTTCGAATCATCTGGCAGGCTAGCCTCCACATTTGTTTATCATCATCATGTGGAACATGGATGCGATGCGAGTCAAGTGAGTGGTCCTCCCCGGACGGGCATATGAAACAAAAGAAAACCACAAAATTCAAAGTATAGTAATTTTTTTGCAATGATTTGCTTTGTTTTCCTTTTTTGCTTGACTACAACGCAGAAAGGCCCCCAAACGAATATGGGTATGGGATGGCATTCTATTGTGTATTGCTATTCGAACGAAACAGCCGTTGATATGGGAGAGGGAGGGGGAAGTGTGAGTCTGTGGTTTAAAAGTTAATGTTGCCAAACAGAAGATATTTTTTTGGATGAAATCGATCACAATGAAGAAAAGAAAATCACTACAAAATATTGTTGTGTATTTTGGATAAAATATTGATGAAATCTGTAACTGTTGTCCTTTCCACTGTATAGGGCACAAAAGGCCAACAAAAGGGGTCAACATTGACTGGTTAATAAATGAGTTTACTTTTTATGAACATGTATCATGGCTGTAGTGCGTAACAACAAACAGCCAATCACCCCCCTAAAAAAAGCAACAATCAAAAGGGGCGACCGAAGGGCGAGGGGCGGCAAGAAGGGTTTAATATTGCAACAAATTGTGTAAAGCCTGCATTCGCAACAAGGGTATGTATGTTTGTTTTAAAAATAAAATAGTCGTGATTGTTTTTCATTTCGGGAACATTAGCATGTATTGGTAGTTTTTGTTTTCAATATAAAACGACATATGTCGACACTCTGTATTGAGAGTGGAGAGTGCTTGAGAGAATGTGTGTTTCCGAATTTAAACATGCTTTGATTACACAACTCAAATATGCAATGATTTTGATAACCTTTAAGTAAGGCTATTTATTAGTTTCTTCAGCAAGCTCTTCTCTGGAGATTAAGGCTCCAGATACCCGCAACAATGCAATTTTTCATATTTTTGAAGTACCGTCATCGATTTTTAGTTTAAAACTATTTGGCGGACACTTTATAATAATACCCTAGCGGATGGAATACAAACATGAATATGTAAGACGATTGTCTTAATAATCGCTGAATTGAAAAATAAATAAATACCTGCAAGTTGTTGGAAAATAATTTGGGGGATAGTTTACTCACCTAAGGCGAGTTTTTTTAAATATTTGTCCAAGTGAAGAATTGCCAAAATTTCTAAAATTGTCAAATTGCTCAAAATATTTTTGGGGCATTGTTAGTTTTTATACACTCCACGAGAGTATTATGTCTTTGTGCATTTGTTTGTAACGCCCAAAAGGAAGCAAGATAGACCCATTGTTAAGTATACCGATCGACTTAGAATCACTTTCTGAGTCGATTTAGCAATGTCCGTCTGTCCGTCTGTCCATCTATTGTTGTAATCAAATTACAGGTCGCAATTATAGTCCGATCTTAACACAAATTGGCACTAATAAGTTTTGTGGATCAAGGACGAACGCTATTTAATTTGTGGCAAATCGGTTCAGATTTATATATAGCCCCCATACAAATCTCGCTCCCGATTTGACATTTCCCGCTTTAGAAACCACATGTTGAAATCAAGATAGTGGTAGTCTGCCGCCAAGTAATAAATGTTACCATGCCATTTGTAAATAAATTTTAAATATAGATGGTCTTCAGCCACGAGAGTTTCCCAGTTCACTAAAATAAAAATGTATTTCACAACAAACCTGTTACAGAATTCAACTCAAACATATTTTCAAGTTTCAAAATTAATTAATGTCAAAATTTGAAAATGTTTATTTGAATTAAGAGCAGACAATGCATTTATGACGTCATCAGATATTTCTTATTTTATTGGAAAATGTGGACGCGACGGAGAACGATCGTTCACATTCAACAGATGTAGTCAGTAGAGCGTTAAATAAAATGTTTATGCTGTCTGTTCTTTGTCCTGTTGCTTCGAAAACTATAAATTCTTTTTTAGACAGTTATCTTGACATTTTTAATACAATATTTTTACGTGCGTTTTCTATAGTATTGTTTAAAATATTAAAAAAACGACTGACTTCATTTATTTTGGGCGTTCCATTACACGCCCAAAATCGACGATTAACGCCTCGATCGATTACACGCCCAAATCGAGGAGTTAGACAGGCAAACCTCGAAAATGTGCATTTTGGGCGTATATCCGAACATATTTGTCATCGAACTGCAATATTTGACATACCAAATTAAAATCGATATGAGCTAAATTATTGTGCAACATTTTTATTGAGGAAATGATGGAAAAAATACGTAAAATATCTACTGAATTCCCGCGGGATTGCCGTACGAATTTCCCGGGATACGGGAAGTGAAAAATATGCGAATTCCCGGGAATTTTCCGGCGGGAAATCCCGGGATGCAAACCCTAATTGGAATACTGATTTTGTTCTTCCCCTTTATACTAGTAGATTGAAGTTGATCGACTTGCCATCCTTAAAAAGCAGACGTGTTATGTTAAACACCGTGATAAGGTTATAAATGTTGATTTCTCTTCTGACTTTATTATTTCAGTTCCTTCATATTGGTTTTCAGCGTACGAATTATGCTTCCACAGAGCCCATTCGTGGAATGTGTATTGATTTCAATTCTTTATGTCACATCATAGATTTCGGATTAGGAATCGATGTAATAAAGTCTAGGATTTTCTCCTGCTTGGATGTTTAGTTTTGTTATGATATGTTTACTTTAATATTTTTAATTACTAACTTTAAGAATAACCATTATTTGCATGTGTTACTAATATTTTGTTCAATAATATTTTTGTTATACCGGCTATTGATATTTGATCTGTAGCCGGTGTCCACCCTGTATTGTTTGGCCGCCATGGTTCGGACTGTGGTGTGTACGTTGTCCCTACGTTATGGGGACGTGGCCCTCTCGGTCGGAAGGGGCGGGAGTGAGAGGCGTTGGGACCGTTCGAGAAGAAAAGATGAAATTCTTCGTTTCTGCGAAAAAGTATTGGAATAACCTAAGAATTATTTATGTAGACATTTTTAACTTATACAAAAGAAAGTACAATACTTTAATTTTTAAATAAAATACAATTTTCATTTTTAAATTTCATTCAATTCAAACGAATGAATCAGATTATAGAAATCGAGTGGGACATTTGTATAAGGGCTATATCAAAACATTGACCCACATATTCCACTTCCACAACAGATGTTCACAAGTCAAATATAATATTCGTATATTCCGTTTGCAATGCGTGGTTTGCAACATTTGCGATGCGACATTTTTATGGAGCTGTATATTAACCTAAACCGATGTGACCTATTTTCCAAAGGTTTCTGTTACTTCTAAATGTTTTGGGAGTTTGTAATGATAATACAAATCCATTTTGACAAACGAAGAAAACTGTTTGATATATCGAGGGCTTATATTCACAAGTGGCTAGGAACAAAAACACAACTTTTCAGGTGAGCGAAAAAACTTATTTTCTCCTTAATTTTAAGAGTAATTATGAATCATTATTCTACAGTTTAATCTAAAGAGGCCACTTTTGCATGTTTACAATTGAGCACTATGAATGTTGAAAATAGCCATTAATTCTCAAATATATAAATAAAACTTATTGTAAAATCGATAACATTATTTTATGAAATGTACACAGTGAATTTAAAGATTCCAGCATCATCCGTCAGATTGGTACCATTTTTATCCCTTTTTCCAATTTTTTTACAAAAAGTGGATATTGCGGTAGGACATGGTAAACAAATAATACAAATTGGATATTTTTGGAAAATTTTCATTTTCGCGGCAAATATGGCTAAAATGATTTTCACACATGACATTTTTGATTTATGATTTTCTCGCGATCTAGCCAACGGATCCGACTGAATTTTGTAACATTTAAGAAGTCAGTCGCGAAAATCGTTGCAATTATTGAAGAATCCAAAATTCGCGGTTGCAATTTATTTAAACTTTCTCTGCTCAGGATTCTGAAACAAAGCAATCATATGTCATAAAAATATTTTGGTATTCTCAATATGATAAAAAGTTACGAGTGCTTTTCTAAAGATACTTTTCACAATTTTTGAGTTTACCGCGTGATATTTTAGCGTGATAACTTTGGAACCAAAATTCTATGAACCGCGTAATGATGGAATTTGATAATGCGATTTGCCATAAATGTAGAAAAATGATTTAAACAAAATCGTTGTGGCGAATTACTACCTTCGGTTATATGCTGCTCCATTTTTTGAACTATACTTTTTATATTATTTTTATGTTCATAGCCACTTTTGCAATCACAAACTAATGTGTGAGTTGATAGCCAAAAATGTGAAAAAAAGGCTTTAGAACAAAATTTCTTCTCCAAATTTATATGATAGATGACATCCAAATCTTAGAATAGTTTGGCATCAAAAACTCATTTTCGAGAAAATGGTTCATAGGCACTTATGAATATAAGCCCTCGATATGTAAACATATTTCTCTTTGTTCATTTACAATAACTGATGATTTCCCACAAAAGAAACTCAAAAACGATGTTCACGTGTCTAAAATTTCGATTCTACGTAAAGCATTTTTTCTTTGCGTGTAGGTCTCTATTTTAAAATCTACTTTAAAGTTGCGAAACAATAAGAAATGAGTTTTAACTGAACTGAATTTTTTTGTCATGTTTTTCGTCTTGCATTTCATCGAGTACAAAAAAGCAGTATTTGTTATTCGAATTTATACATATTAAAGATTATAAAAATGAAGAAACATTTCCAAATATTTTTATTTAATCGGAATATGCGTATAAAGATTTTGAGTAAAGATCCTGTTACTCATGTAACTCCTGTATAAATTAAAAAACCCAAAACTCATTAGACATCATATTTAGGCCCATATTTGCCAACAAGCATATACAATTTTCTTCATTTATCATAAAAAAATGCGGGTCTGAAGATGGGTCAAGTGCTGAGGAATTCGATCGTTTTTTGTGTAATATTTCTTTGAAATATATGTATGTATGTAATTTCAAGCAACTATTTGAAAAAACCTTAGAGAACAAGTCGGTTAATAAAAAAACAGCGATTGTCTGCTGCCTATCGCAGACACTGCTATTGCAGCTGTTTTATTGCATAACAGCAGTTATTCTGCAATCTTACATCACCATTCACACTACTAAAGAGTTTGCAGTTTGCTAACATTGACTGCTGGCAATTAAAATACAGAAATAGATAAGCTGTTAACATGTATATTTAAGTGGTTCTGTACATATGCTTAAAGTTTTTTCTATATTGCTAAAAACAGCAAACGGCTGTTTACCATCTCAGTATATCAGTAAATCTTTATTATTTTTGGTAAAACTAGATGAAAACCCCCCCAGGGGAAAATCCTGCGCACGACCCTGGCGGGTGCTGCTAGTTTATATATATAACTAGTATATAAAGCTGTTCCAGCCAGCAGATCATTTCTATACTTTGGTAATGTATAAGTATTTTTATTCCTACTATGAGGGTTTTATATCATTAAATTCCAATCTGCTTAGAATCACTTTCAGTCGATTTCAGTCCATCTATCCGATAAGATAGAAAGACATTTGAATCAAATCCACCATAAATATATTAAATATATGGTCGAACTATTATTAAATTAATCTTTAAAACTATAATCCATAATTTAATCAGTTTGTTACGTAGACTAAAACGTATGTCTATACAAATTTTGAAAATTGTTCTTCAGATTGGTCAGAATCGTTCAGAAATATTACATGTTATATAGATTTAGTGTCACTATATTGCTGGATTACCCACAAACGCCCTGAAGCTGATGAATTTTTATGATTTCAAAGATTCGAAAACATTTAAAAATAAACATGGAAAAGTACTCACATATTTGTCTTGCCTATAAAGTTCTTATTAATAATTTTTTCTAGAGGCGGAAAACGTTCGATTAATCTATTAATCGAGTAATTCCTGAGGCCATTTTCGACTATAGGAAATTCGGATAACGAATATAGCAATTTTACAATCTATGATATCCAATCGTGTTCTAAACTAATTGAACTTTGTATTTTCTAAGGATGAGCTACAAAACAGAATAATGTAGAAAACTCTGGCAAGTGATATTATTTTTCCTGTAGGCATTTTAGAGTAGAACAATAATCAATATCTGAAATTTCACAAACACAACCACAATCTTTAGTTAAGGGTAAAAACCCGTTTTTTCGTACCTTTGCACATTTATAAGTGTATATCTTAATCAGTTATCAACTGAGCTTTAATTTCTCAACGGATTTAAAAAAGAAGCCCGGAGTTTTGGATAAATGTACAGTTTATTTAAGAAAAGGTAAAAAATATGTGTGATTTTGTCCAGCAAACGCATTTTTAAGCAATTTTTAACAACTTTCAAAATTTGGCTATGTTTATGTACATTACTTTGTTTGGTAATCGTACCACTTGTAAATTTACTTAATTAGCACATTTAGTAAAGACTAAAACGTCGTTTTGCTTTTAAAAATCCGTTAACAAGTCACTGAGTTATTGAAGTTTTTATTAATAACTTATATTTGCAAAAATACAAGTTTTGGTCATTCCACTTAACATCTTTCAATCTCGATTTGTAATATCATAGTAATGCATGGGAAATGTATTTCAGAGAATGTCACAATATTTTCCCCCTCAGCAGATTCTATTCTCACATTCCAAATATTAACTTTGTATAGCTATACCCGGTATTTTCATAAATTGTAACCTAGAAATAATTGATAATTGATAATAACGCACAGCTATTACTATACCAAAGAATTTTTAGTTAAAAATGAACTAAATCGAGAATTTATTTCCTTAAAAGTTAAAGAACTCTTTTGCATAATTTAAACAAATTAAATGGCATCCAGTTCATGGGGTTCTAAAGGCCTCCACGAACTGCCATCACCACCAGCATCTTGCCAGCCAGCCATCGTGCCACACTAATGGATTCCATGAACACTGTACACACTATGGAAAGTAAAACAAATTGCTTTGTCCACAGGAAATACTAAATAAAAAATGAACCTAAAACGTTTCTTTTGAAATTGTGGTTTTGCTTTGATAAATGTTTCGAAATTATGGCAAAAACAGAACGAGAGAATGAGAGAGAAAGATCCAGCATTGGACGATGTCCGGCATGTTCATTTGGCGAAGGATGCGGGAATACTGGAATACTGGTACTAAAATAAAATATTATTTTAGCAACAACTGCAATTTTTCAGACAAACAAACCGAAAGCAGAAGGACTTAAAAGATTCTTACTGTTTTTCAAATCCTTTTTCCTCAAATTAAAATATAAACATATAACAATCACAAACGAAATGTGCGAGGGACGACTCGACAGTTTTGGGGCGGATTTTAATGAATGCTTTCCAAAAATGAATTATTTCATAGTTGACATCGTTCAAATCACAAATTGACATCGTCTTTAATACACTGAAAATACATATGATTCAGAATATAAGCGAAAAAAATACAATACGACCTCATTTGAATTCCATAAATATTCAGATTTTACCCTCAGACAAATTCAACAGCTATTTAATTTTGAGGCAATTAAAAAAGTAAATCAAACTCTCGAAATTCTAAATAAGTATTTGCCCCTGTTGGCTCCTTTCTTTACTCCAAATTCTTTTAATAATTTCAATGATTTACTAATATAAACCAAACGTAGTGTCACAAATTTTGAAACCAACCCTCGTTCGTCGACTGTGAGTAAGAAAACGAAAGCAATTAGTTTCTATTAAATGCAAAAAGCATAAGCAATGTTGCCGGTCAACATATTCGTTATTCGTTAAATTGTGGAAACAAATTTAAAAACCAAAAGTACAAAATGAAATGAAATTCATAGAAAGCTTGAAAGCATCAGTCTACAACACCATTTAATTATTTATGGCATTACAAATATGTTAAGTGTTGAAATTACGAGACTTTTTGTCTCCCAATAATCCAATATAAACGAGAACGCATTAAAATACAAATGCGACTTTTATTAATTGTTACTCTGGACTAGGGAGTCCCGAAAAGCAAAAATTGCAATTATTACTAGCCCTAATAATTTAGGTAACGAAAATAACGAAATTTTTCATTTTGTGGCCAGGATCACGTTTAAAAGGACTTGATATATTTTTGAAGGATTACATTTTTTTATATATTTTCTTATATCGCCTCCAACACCTGAAATACTTGATCGATTTATGTTTTGTTAACACAACATGCTTGAAGAGTAGCTTTTCAAGCATACTATGTTATCCGTCCCTTTAAGGTATCTATTTTTATACCCTCCACCACCACGACGGGGGTATGCTAACTTTGTCATTCCAGTTGTAGCATCTTGAAATATCGACCTGAGACCCTATAGGGTATATATATTCTTAATCGTCATAAAATTCTAAGAAGATCTAGCCATGTACGTCCGTCCTTCCGTTTATCCGTCTGTTGAAAGCACGCTAATATCTAAACAAAAGGAGCTAGGACGTCCAAAATTTCTACAAATGCATCTTATAGTCGTAGATCATTCCCATGTATATACATTTGAAGGGAATTTTCTAAATTTGTACTTTCATGAGTAAACAGGGAAACAGTGGATAACATTGGTACAAATCAAACCAGTACAGCTAGAATAATGAGAGCGAAAGATACGCTCTAGTTGCGTACTCTCAAAATATAATACGATATTTTGATTCTCGTACTTTTAGGGTCAAAATAGAAAAAAGGGATAAAATTGGTGACGACCAAATGGTTGAAGCTAGAATCTGATTATGTAGACACGCAATTTAAAGGATTTTTTTTGGAAATTTGTACTTTTAGGGAAATCTGAGCGAAAGGGATACGCATCAAGCGGCTGTAACTAGAATCATCAAATTGTATTTCTACATTTCAATGTCACAATTAGCATAAAATATCCTAATATTTTACTGCAGCCTCTAATCTGCCAGTAATAATGTGGTGGTGTTGGTGTTAAATAAATTAAATTTACGTTGGGCGTTAATGGGTTAATTTGCCGGTCATACTATAGTAGAGCAGGAGCATATATTCCCATCGATCCTCGAGCCTCGAGCAGGTAACGAGCGATAAAAAAATTGCCCACTGGTGGGTATGGCATTAGGGTTGTTTCTGATACAAAATAGCGCTTATATTTGATGTAAATTCATGGTTGTCCATTTTGGTAAATTTTCCCCAATTTCAGTTTTTTTGTATGGAAACCCCTTTAAGGGATTGAGATGGAGAGTATTGTGCTAATATTGTTAATGTGTTTTAAATATTCAATTGCTTTTAATAATCAATACTTAGTATCAATGACATAAAGTGGCATTAATAAATTAAACACTCATTTATATTAATACTAGCAGTACCCGCTGCTTCGCACGCGAAAAATCCAGTTATTTGTTAATTTTATCCGTCTCTGTTTTTGGATAGTATTTATTTAATTTTCTTTTGGTGGATATAGATGAATCTAAAATAATAATTTGGAAATCTAGCACTCAGCTAGCACTCACATACAGTCAAAGGTATGTGCTTGTCGATATGCACTATTTTAGCTGAACTACTTCGTATGTATAATTTTTATAATTATAATTATCTACCAAGTTTTGAACAAAAAATTACAAACATTTATATCTTCGATCTCATGTTTCTAGATCCAGCCAGCCAGATTATAACTTTTTGCACTGATTTCCCAAAAAGTGTAAATTTTGAAAAATCACTATAGATAAAAAGTGTTTTTGTTTCCCCTAAAAATATGTACTTTATTTGGTAACACATTTATTCCTTGTTGTCCCGTTACCCCATTTTAAGTAAAAATTTTGAAATATCCATTTATGTTTACGTTTACGTAATTAAAGGATTGTACAGCATTTTTATCCCTTTTCGTTCCGCGGACCACTTAAAAGTACAAATTTCGAAAAATCAAACTACTGTGCTTCTATATGGTCACTAAACTTCACGATTCTAGCTGTAATAATAAATTCCATTTTTATTCCTTTTTGTCCCGCTCGCCCCTTAAAAGTACAAATTTCGAGAAATCCATTTACGTTGCAAGTCTACATGGTCAGAGGAATTTACATACCAAATTTCACGTTTCTAGCTACAATAAATTAGTTGGTACAATTTGAATCCCTTTTTGTCCCGCACACCCATAATAAGTACAAATTTCGAAAACTTTATTTAGATTTGCACTTCTACGTTGTCAGAGGAATTTACATACCAAATTTCACGACTGTAGCTTAAATACTTAAATTGGTACAACTTTTATCCCTTTTTTGTCGCGCACCGTCTGAAAGTATAAATTTCGAAAATTCCAATTTTATTGCGCTTCTAAATATATGGTCAGAGGAGTTTACATACCAAATTTCACGTTTCTAGCTGTAATACTTTAGTTGGTACCATTTGTATCACTTTTTGTCCCGCTCGCCCCTTAAAAGTACAAAGTTCGAAATATCCAATTTTACTTTGTTTCTATATGGTCAGAGGAATTTACATACCAAATTTCACGATTCTAGCTGTAATACTTTAGTTGGTGCCATTTTTATCCCTTTTTGTCCCGCTCGCCCCTTAAAAGTACAAATTTTCAAAAATCCAATTTTTCATCGTTTCTATATGGTCAGAGGAATTTACATATCAAATTTCACGATTGTAGCTGTAATACATTACTTGGCAACATTTTTATCCCTTTTTGTCCAGCTCGCCCCCTCAAAATACATATTTCGAAAAATCCAATATTACTTCGTTTCTATATGGTCAGAGGAATTTACATACCAAATTTCACGTTTGTAGCTGTAATACTTTAGTTGGTACCATTTTTATCGCTTTTTGTCCCGCTCGCCCCTTAAAATTACAAATTATCAAAAATCAAATTTTACTTCGTTTCTATATGGTCAGAGGAATTTACATACCAAATTTCACGATTCTAGCTGTAATACTTAAAAGTACAAATTTCGAAATATCCAATTTTACTTCGTTTCTATATGGTCAGAGGAATTTACATACCAAATTTCACGATTCTAGCTGCAATACTTTAGTTGGTACCATTTGTATCCCTTTTTGTCCCGCTCGCCCCTTAAAAGTACAAATTTCGAAAAATCCAATTTTACTTCGTTTCTATAGAGGAATTTACATACCAAATTTCACGATTGTAGCTGTAATACTTTAGTTTGTACCATTTTTATCCCTTTTTGTCCCGCTCGCCCCTAAAAAGTACAAATTTCGAAAATCCCTATTTGTAGCTCGTCTACATGGTCATTGCAAGGAACTTACCGAATTTCATTTTTATACCCTACACCACTTCGTGGTCTAGGGTATTATAAGTTAGTTTCGCGCCAAATGTTTGTAACACCAAGAAATAATCGAGCTAGACCCACCTTTAAGTATACGGATCGGCTTAGAATCACCAGCTGAGTCGATTTAACGATGTCTGTCTGTCCGTCCGTCCGTCCGTCCGTCCGTCCGTCCGTCCGTCCGTCCGTCCGTCCGTCTGCTGTCCATCTAAGCTTGTTCGCACTCTACAGGTCGCAATTGTTGTCCAATTGTCATGAAACTTGGCAGAAGTTATTTTTTCTGGCCAAGGACCATCGGTATTGAATTTGGATGAAATCGGTTCAGATTTAGATATAGCCCCCATACAAATGTCGCTCCCGATTTGACATTTTCCGCTTTATAAACCACATATTGTATCCGATTTTCTTTAAAATTGGCACAACATCTTATAGTCCAACTGGAAACACCTATGCAAAAATTGGGTAAGATCGGTTCAGATTTAGATATAGCCCCCATACAAATGTCGCTCCCGACTTGACATTTTCCGCTCTAGAAACGACATATTATACCCGATTTTCTTTAAATTTTGCAGAACATCTTATAATCTAACTAGAAACACGTATGCAAAAATTGGGTCAGATCGGTTCAGATTTAGATATAGCCCCCATACAAATGTCGCTCCTGATTTCACATTTTCCGCTCTAGAGACGACATATTGTACTCGATTTTCTTTAAATTTTGCAGCACATCTTCTAATCGAACTAGAAACTCGTATGCAAAAATTGGGTAAGATCGGTTCAGATTTAAATATAGCCCCCATACAAATGTCGCTCCCGATTTGACATTTTCCGCTTTATAAACGACATATTGTACCCGATTTTCTTTAAATTTTGCAGAACATCTAATAATCCAACTGGAAACACGTATGCAAAAATTGGGTAAGATCGGTTCAGATTTAGATATAGCCCCCATACAAATGTCGCTCCCGATTTGACATTTTCCGCTCTAGAAACGACATATTGTACCCGATTTTCTTTAAAATTGCCACAACATCTAATCCAACTAGAAAAATCTATGCTGAAAGTTGGTAAGATCGGTTCAGATTTAGATATAGCCCCCATACAAATGTCGCTCCCGATTTGCCTTTTTCCGCTCTAGAAACCGCATATTGTTCCCTATTTTCTTTAAAATTGGCAGAACATTTTATATTTTATGGGTAAGATCGGTTCAGATTTAGATATAGCCCTCATACAAATGTTGCTCCCGAATGTTTAACCGATTTTGACCAAATTTTACATATTATATTTCACCAATAAACAGACATGGTGAAAGCGCGTCACATCGTTCCTGGTTTCAATATACTCCCATACAAATGTCCTTTCCGATTTAACATTTTTTGTCAAACACATACATTTACAGGATGCAAAAATCCTTCCCGATTTCAATTTTTTACCGAATTGAATTGCAATGAGAATTGTTTGGGTGATGCCCATATGTCCATACTTTGGTATGACTTTGGTATACTACTGTATAATTTGCATTTGTCTGTCGGACAATTGGATCAATTAACATATTATTTACCATATTCGTTAAATTTGAATAAAGATGAATTTATAGCATATAAATTATATTCATATAATTTATATAATTTGTATGAACTACATAAAATTGCTCCCATGAAATACCTGGGTTTAGTAATCAAAGCGAGGTACATACGCAGGGAGTGGTGTAGGGTATTATATAGTCGGCCCCGCCCGACTTTAGCCTTTCCTTACTTGTTATAGCTACTGCCGTTTAGTCAGGACGAAGGTTCGATGTTTATCCCTTTTTGGGCCATTTTACCCCTAAAAGTACGAATTTCGTAAAACCCTTTCTTAGTCGACGTCTACGTCTACGTCATATTTGGGAACTACCCTGAAAATTTCATGACCCTGGCTTCAGCCGTTTGGTCTGGGGCTGGTAAGTCAGTCAGTAACGCAAATCTTTTATATATATAGATTTAGTTGAATTATATATATATAATATCACATTAAATTAAAATTTTGCAAATGCAAAAATAAAGTTTTCCTTTCCAGAAACAACCAAATATTTATTAATTCTCGCCTTTCGGCAAAACGGTTGTTTTCCCATTATACTTACTGCTTAGATCAAAACTAACTGGATTTTGTTGCAAATGAATTATGAAATACTGTGCTTCGATTGCACGATCGATCACGTTCAAACTTTAAATGCGAAATTTCCAAGTTGAAAATTTCATTGTTTCATTAAAGTCAGTGACACTTCAAAAAATACTTTCACAACATGGAAAATATACTTTGTTGCGGTGAATTCAGTGATCGTCCCTACTCGGCCAGCCGAATAACAGATACTTCATATACAATAAACCTACTTATGTCAAAAGCATGCAATCGTAATTATTGAATCTTAACTGGCTGTGTGAAACACTATCAATGGTAATTTATTAACGATTTATTGTCTGGGAGGGGTTGGTTGTAAAACAAAAACAACGACAACAACAGGGTCGTTTGTATTTAATTTATATTATAAAGGAAATAAATTAAAATTATGCCCATTTGCCGTCTTTATGTTGCAACAAATATTGCAAATTCTCAGTATATTTACGAGTCTGGTTATATACATTTAAACGGCCGATGCTGCCACGCTGCCCTGGTGGTTGATTGTCCTGTGCTCGTCTGTGTGTGTGCGTGTATGTGTATGGCCGAGCATGCTTAATGAAATTGCAATTATGCTTAATTTATGCTGCCATGCTTCACGACAATACACTATATGTAATATACATAATATTGTGTAAATATTTTAAAAACATTTTAACCTTTAAAATAAAACACAGACGACAGTCAGTCGAAGGTTGCTGCAAAAGTATTTCATTAAATATAGAGATATTCAAATTCGTATAGCAACCTTTTTTAATAACTACAAAATTAAATTGAACAAAAACATTTGCATGTAAGGGTGGCTGTTTCTAACATTTAGCAAGCTCTGTAACTAAGATATCTAAATATTTAAATTTGGAGAAAAGCAAATCGCATTAGGCCGACTCTACCTCGTCATATGAATACAACCCCACCTTCCACAAACTAACTGCTGCCTAGTACTACTTCCGATATTCGAAAAAAATCGATGTTGGTACATGAAAATTAAAAACAAGTAATAATGGCCTTAAGTTCGGCCGGGCCGAACTTTATATACCCTCCACCATTGATTGCATTCCACAAAGAGTGTCGATTTCCGTAGAAGTGCAGTAATATTACAGGAAAATATATTTTTTTATATAGCCAAATCGAAACAAATACAAATATTAAAAAATAATTTTATAAATAAATATAATATTTTATTTCAAATCAAAAAATAAATATTCTTATATTTATTTTTTCAAAACGCTTAAATACCATAAATATTGGTAGATAGTGGGTGCTACAGTTGGTCATATTTTCATTCTATTTTAATTTCAAAAGTAAAAATTTTGAAAATCCATTATCAGACGTACATAGTGCAAAATCATGATTAAACCAATTTTTGCCGTAAAAGAAAAAGTACGAATTTGGAAAAAAAACTTTTTTTTTTGAAAAATCCGTGTATTTTACTTATCTATGCAATCAGAGGAATGTATACACCAATTTTATTATTCTAGGTACAGTCGTTTGGTTGGTACCATTTTTATCCCTCTATTCCTATTTTACCCCTTAAAAGTACGAATTTGGAAAACATTCTTTTATATTATGTATCTACTCAATTAGAGGAATGTATACACCGAATTTCGTGTTTCTAGCTGTTGTCATTTAATATGTACCATTTTTATCCCTTTTTTACACCATTTCACCCCCTACAAATAAGAATCACTTTATGGTGCACGTTTTTTGCTATAAGGGGAATGCGCATACCAAATATCAAGCAAATATAAACAGAAAATATGCTTAAATACGCTAAAATATTAGGGATTATTATGGGTATAGTCCTTGTGATGGAAAAAATTTTCCCTTCGGGCCGATTTCGCCCCATTTCAATCCCAACCGATCTACGACTATAAGACGCATTTAAGAAAAATTTGAACGTTCTAGCTCCTTTCTAGCGTGCTTTCAACATGCGGACGGACGAACATGGCTAGATTGTCTTAGAATTTTATGACGATATATGATATATGAGAATATATATACGATATATGAGAATATATATACTTAATAGGGTCTCAGGTCTATATTTCAAGGTGCTACAAATGGAATGACAAAGTTAGTATACCTCCATGCTGGAGGTGGTGGGTATAAAAACGTTTTAAATATCATCATCGATATACTTTTGCAGCACTCTGAATTATTCAGGCCTTAGCGCTGTGGTGGTGATGGTGTTGTGAGTTGCTTTAAATTTTTAGTGGTTGAATGACTTCAGTGGAGCATCGTTGCAATGGCCGTGGCAATGGCAGAGGGCTTTTTGCATTTGTGTGCAATCGCTTGTAATGAAATAATTACGAACGCACATAAACTTCAGGACAATGAAATTAATGAAAGCGCCATTGTATTGATTATTTAAGATCGGCAAAAGTACACGTTTGTTTCAGACTATACTCTATGTTATATGGAAGTGCATGTCCATTTAGGTTACAGACAAACATATCAGCAACTTTCACAACAAAATGTTTATATTGTTATATTTATTAAGTAATTATTTATTATATACTTATTAAATGTGGTCATTTATAGATGAAATTATCATATTATACCGTAATCTGAGAATGTTAAGCTGATTTATGGTAATCCTTGTTGGTCACATGGCCGCTCAACGTCATGGAAGCGTCTAGTAATGCCTGAAGGCGTCGTTTTGTATTGTTTACACCACACTGAGAGGTATGTTTCAGTCAGTCTGAAAGAATAGTACATATGATTATTCCCTATATTTCCTTAACGTCGTAATTGTTTCAGGAAGACCCAGTGTGTTAGGGCATATCGATTATGAATTTTTTTCTTTGGAATAGCAAACAAAGTTGGAGGCATGTATAGATAGGTACAGCTGTCCAAAAATGAAAAATCTTAAAATAGCACTTTAAAGTGAGCAAGGACGATATGTAAAACAAGTAAGGAAAGGCTAAAGTCGGGCGGGGCCGACTCTATGATACACTCCACTTTCTATCCGAATACAATTTAATCCGGTGAAAAAGTGAAAACGGGAATGCTTTTTGTATCCTTTAAATGTATGTGTTTGACAAAAAATGTTAAATCGGAAAGAACATTTGTATGGGGGTATATTGAAATCTGGGACGAAATATGTGAAATATAATATGTATAGTTTGACCAAAATCGATTAAACATTTGGGAGCAACATTTGTATTTGGGCTATATCTAAATCTGAACCGATTCCACCTAATTTCTGCATACGTGTTTCCAGTTGGATTATAAGATGTTGTGAACAATTAAAGATAACCGGGTACAATATGTCGCTTCTAGAGCGGAAAATGTCAAATCGGGAGCGACATTTGTATGGGGGCTATATCTAAATCTGAGCCGATCTTACCCAATTTCTGCATAAGTGTTTCTAGTTGGATTATAAGATGTTGTACCAAATTTAAAGAAAATCGAGTACAATATGTGGTGTCTAGAGCGGAAAATGTCAAATCGGGAGTGTCATTTGTATGGGGGCTATATCTAAATCTGAACCGATCTCACCCAATTTCTGCATAGGTGTTTCTAGTTTGATTATAAGGTGTTGTGCCAAATTTAAAGAAAAGCGAGTACAATATGTGGTTTCTAGAGCGGAAAATGTCAAATCGGGTGCGACATTTGTATGGGGGCTATATCTAAATCTGAACCGATCTTACCCAATTTCTGCATAGGTGTTTCTAGTTTGATTATAAGATGTTGTGCCAAATTTAAAGAAAATCGAGCACAATATGTGGTTTCTAGAGCATAAAATGTCAAATCGGGTGCGACATTTGTATGGGGGCTATATCTAAATCTGAACCGATTTACCTCAAATTAAATAGCGTTCGTCCTTGATCCACTTAGTTGTGCCAATTTTTGTTAAGATCGGACTATAATGCGGACCTGTAATTTGATTACAACAATAGATGAACAGATGGACAGACAGACGGACAGGCAGACGGGCATTGCTAAATCGACTTAGAAAGTGATTCTAAGTCGATTGGTATACTTAACAATGGGTCTATGTCTCTTCCTTTTGGGTGTTACAAACAAATGCACAGAGACATAATACTCTCGTGGAGTGTATAATTATACCGATCGTCTTAGAATCACTTTTTGAATCGATTTAACAATGTCCGTCTGTCTGTCCATCTATTCTTGTAATCACGATTCAGGTCGCAATTATAGCCAGAACCAAATGAAACTTTGCACAACGAAGTTTTTCGGGACAAGGACGAACGGCCCCGCCCGACTTTAGCCTTTCCTTACTTGTTCATTATTATTATGAAATAAACATAGGATTATTTATCTGAAAAAATATCATTTGGCTTTTCAATAAGACCATTTTTTCGAGAAAATCAAAAAATCCCTTCAAAAAGGAAAATTTGCTGGAAAAATTCAATGAAGGTCACCAAAGACACCGAAGTTGTAAATTCCACGTCAATTTTATTCGATTTTTTTTGACAAAAAATGTGGGTGTTTCGGTGGAGCACGGTAAACAAAAAAAAATTAAATATTTGTTGCAAATTTTTCATTTTTGTTTTGCATTTTTTTGTGATCTATCGATCTGTTAGATTGCTGATTTTTTGCATGTGTATTAAGAACCAATGTCGCTTGTTACATACATATATGCGAAAATCAAAAATTCGCGATTGTAATTGCATTTATTTCAACTTTCTCTATCTGGGTTTCTCAAACAATTCTGTCAAAAATATTCCCTATTTGTCATGTGCCAAAAATATATTTTGATATTGTCTATATGATAGAGAGTTACGCAGGTTTTTCTAAAGACACTTTTCACAATTTTTGACTTCACTGCCTATTTTTACTGTAACATTTTTAATCATTAGTCAAATATGAATTACTCTTTTATTATACCCTACACCACTTCGTGGTCTAGGGTATTATAAGTTAGTTTCGCGCCAAATGTTTGTAACACCAAGAAATAATCGAGCTAGACCCACCTTAAAGTATACCGATCGGCTTAGAATCACCAGCTGAGTCGATTTAACGATGTCTGTCTGTCCGTCTGTCCGTCTGTCCGTCCGTCTGCTGTCCATCTAAGCTTGTTCGCACTCTACAGGTCGCAATTGTTGTCCGATTGTCATGAAACTTTGCAGAAGTTATTTTTTCTGGCCAATGACCATCGGTATTGAATTTGGAGGAAATCGGTTCAGATTTAGATATAGCCCCCATACAAATGTCGCTCCCGATTTGACATTTTCCGCTCTAGAAACGACATATTGTACCCGATTTTCTTTAAATTTGGCAGAACATCTTATAATCCAACTAGAAACACGTATGCAAAAATTGGGTAAGATCGGTTCAGATTTAGATATAGCCCCCATACAAATGTCGCTCCCGATTTGGCATTTTCCGCTCTAGAAACGACATATTGTACCCGATTTTCTTTAAATTTTGCAGAACATCTTATAATCCAACTAGAAACACGTATGCAAAAATTGGGTAAGATCGGTTCAGATTTAGATATAGCCCCCATACAAATGTCGCTCCCGATTTGACATTTTCCGTTCTAGAAACGACATATTGTACCCGATTTTCTTTAAATTTTGCAGAACATCTTATAATCGAACTAGGAACACGTATGCAAAAATTGGGTAAGATCGGTTCGGATTTAGATATAGCCCCCATACAAATGTCGCTCCCGATTTGACATTTTCCGCTCTACAAACGACATATTGTACCCGATTTTCTTTAAATTTTGCAGAACATCTTATAATCCAACTAGAAACACGTATGCAAAAATTGGGTAAGATCGGTTCAGACTTAGATATAGCCCCCATACAAATGTCGCTCCCGATTTGGCATTTTCCGCTCTAGAAACGACATATTGTACCCGATTTTCTTTAAATTTTGCAGAAGATCTTATAATCCAACTAGAAACACGTATGCAAAAATTGGGTAAGATCGGTTCAGATTTAGATATAGCCCCCATACAAATGTCGCTCCCGATTTGACATTTTCCGCTCTAGAAACGACATATTGTACCCGATTTTCTTTAAATTTTGCAGAACATCTTATAATCAAACTAGAAACACGTATGCAAAAATTGGGTAAGATCGGTTCAGATTTAGATATAGCCCCCATACAAATGTCGCTCCCGATTTGACATTTTCCGTTCTAGAAACGACATATTGTACCCGATTTTCTTTAAATTTTGCAGAACATCTTATAATCGAACTAGGAACACGTATGCAAAAATTGGGTAAGATCGGTTCAGATTTAGATATAGCCCCCATACAAATGTCGCTCCCGATTTGACATTTTCCGCTCTAGAAACGACATATTGTACCCGATTTTCTTTAAATTTGGCAGAACATCTTATAATCCAACTAGAAACACGTATGCAAAAATTGGGTAAGATCGGTTCAGACTTAGATATAGCCCCCATACAAATGTCGCTCCCGATTTGGCATTTTCCGCTCTAGAAACGACATATTGTACCCGATTTTCTTTAAATTTTGCAGAACATCTTATAATCCAACTAGAAACACGTATGCAAAAATTGGGTAAGATCGGTTCAGATTTAGATATAGCCCCCATACAAATGTCGCTCCCGATTTGACATTTTCCGCTCTAGAAACGACATATTGTACCCGATTTTCTTTAAATTTTGCAGAACATCTTATAATCCAACTAGAAACACGTATGCAAAAACCGGGTAAGATGGCTTCAGATTTAGATATAGCCCCCATACAAATGTCGCTCCCGATTTCACTTTCTCCGCTTTAGAAACCACATATTGTACCCGATTTTCTTTAAAATTGGCACAACATTTTATAATTGAACTAGAAACACCTATGCTGAAAGTGGGTATGATCGGTTCAGATTTAGATATAGCCGCCATACAATGTCGCTCCCGATTTGACTTTTTCCGCTCTAAAATCCACATATTGTACCCGTTTTTCTTTAAAATTGGCACAATATCTTATAATCCAACTAAAAAACCTATGGTGAAAGTGGGTAAGATCGGTTCAGATTTAGATATAGCCCTGATATATTTCAACTAAGAAGACATATTATGAAAGTCAAATATATGGGTCCATATTTTGGTATAACCCCCAAACAAATTGGGGCCCCATTCCACTCTATTACATCTCTAGAACCCACATCGTGCATTAAATCTCGATATAATTTTTCATATCATGTCATATTTCAACTAAGAATACCTACTTTGAAAGTGATCTATATGGAACCTCTTTTTAATGTAGAGCACTTACAAATGGCCCCATCTTAATTTTTACCCCTCAAGAACGCAAATTTTACATCGATTTTTTTTTTCAAATTTTGCAGATTATATTATATTTCAGGATACAAAGTCAAATATATGTGTCCACAGTTTGGAATAACCCAATAATCCATTCTACGCTAATACAGCTCTACAAACTACGTCTTACATCGCATCATGATATATTTCAACTATGAATACCTACAGTGAAATGAGAAATATATAGGCCCATGTTTTGAGCCGGTGTTGTTATAGGCCTCCTTTCAAATGTCGGTCCGATTTATCCTATTACTACGTATAATTTGTATTTGTCTGCCAGAAAATTGGAAATACCATATTCGTTAAATATGACTAAAGATGAATTTATACTGTATAATTTATATGAACTACATAAAATTGCTACCATGAAACACCTGGGTTTAGTAATAAAGGCGATGTATATACGCAGGGAGTGGTGTAGGGTATTATATAGTCGGCCCCGCCCGACTTTAGCCTTTCCTTACTTGTTTTTTACTCTGTTATTATACCCTACACCACTTCGTGGTCTAGGGTATTATAAGTTAGTTTTCCGCCAAATGTTTGTAACACCAAGAAATAATTGAGCTAGACCCACCTTTAAGTATACGGATCGGCTTAGAATCGCCAGCTGAGTCGATTTAACGATGTCTGTCTGTCCGTCCGTCCGTCCGTCCGTCCGTCTGCTGTCCATCTATGCTTGTTCGCACTCTACAGGTCGCAATTGTTGTCCGATTGTCATGAAACTTGGCAGAAGTTATTTTTTCTGGCCAAGGACCATTGGTATTGAATATGGAGGAAATCGGTTCAGATTTAGATTAGCCCCCATACAAATGTCGGTCCCGATGTGACATTTTCCGCTCTAGAAACCACATAATGTACCCGATTTTCTTTAAATTTGGTACAACATCTTATAATCAAACTAGAAACACCTATGCCGAAATTGGGTACGATCGGTTCAGATTTAGATATAGCCCCCATACAAATGTCGCTCCCTATTTCACTTTTTCCGCTTTAGAAACCACATATTGTACCCGATTTTCTTTAAAATTATTACAACATCTTATAATCCAACTAGAAACACCTATGCAAAAATTTGGTACGATCGGTTCAGATTTAGATATAGCCCCCATACAAATGTCGCTCCCTATTTCACTTTTTCCGCTTTAGAAACCACATATTGTACCCGATTTTCTTTAAAATTATTACAACATCTTATAATCCAACTAGAAACACCTATGCAAAAATTAGATAAGATCGGTTAAGATTTAGATATAGCCTCCATACAAATGTCGCTCCCGATTTGACATTTTCCGCTCTAGAAACGACCTATTGTACCCGATTTTCTTTAAATTTTGCAGAACATCTTATAATCGAACTAGAAACACGTATGCAAAAATTGGGTAAGATCGGTTCAGATTTAGATATAGCCCCCATACAAATGTCGCTCCCGATTTGTCCATACTTTGGTATGACTTTGGTATACTACTGTATAATTTGTATTTGTCTGTCGGACAATTGGATCAATTACCATATTATTTACCATATTCGTTAAATTTGACTAAAGATGAATTTATAGCATATAAATTATATTCATATAATTTATTAATTTGTATGAACTACATAAAATTGCTCCCATGCAATACCTGGGTTTAGTAATCAAAGCGAGGTACATACGCAGGGAGTGGTGTAGGGTATTATATAGTCGGCCCCGCCCTACTTTAGCCTTTCTTTACTTGTTTTTCTTT
This sequence comes from Polietes domitor, assembly GCA_947397865.1. NCBI lineage: Eukaryota > Metazoa > Arthropoda > Insecta > Diptera > Muscidae > Polietes > Polietes domitor. Next base: position 194,309,596 of record OX377618.1, read on the forward strand.
ATTTATTTCATTTAAAGATGTTTTAAGTGTTTCTTACCAAAAATATTTCTTATTATGTTTCAGTTAGATTTTCTGAAAGAAGACATATTTGGCATACCCATTGGTTCAGAAAAAAACAAAAGAAAAGCATAAAACAGTTTCATTGTACTCCTTCTATTTTTGTCCAATGTTAGTATGGGGAGGGACCACCGTGCGCTGTACCGACATTAGTTTTTGCACAATCTGTATATAAAGAGTGATTTTTTTGAGGTTAGGATTTTCATGCATTAGTATTTGACAGATCACGTGGGATTTCAGACATGGTGTCAAAGAGAAAGATGCTCAGTATGCTTTGACATTTCATCATGAATCGTCTTGCAAACGAACAACGCTTGCAAATTATTGAATTTTATTATCAAAATGCGTGCTCTGTTAAGAAAGTTCATTGCGCGCTTCCATTTTATGGTCAGTTTAATCGACCCACTGAAGCGGCTATTCGGGCTATTGTGACTAAATTTCGCACCAAATTTACATTGTTGGACATTAAACCACCAACACGCTTACGTAGAGTGCGAACTGAAGAAAATATCGCAGCTGTATCGGCCAGTGTTAATGATGACCACCAATTTTCGATTCGTCGCCGTTCGCACCAATTGGGTCTCTGTTACTCAAAAACGTGGAAATGCCAAAATTGGACTAAGCGGATGGACCACCTAAGACGCAGCCGCGGTCAACATTTAAATGAAATTATCTTCAAAAAGTAAATGTCATGGACCAATCTAACGTTTCAAATAAAGAACCGATGAGATTTTGCAAATTTTATGCGTTTTTTTTTTTAAAAAAGTTATCAAGCTCTTAAAAAATCACCCTTTAGTTACGAACTTTACTTTGATGGCAAAAGAGACCGTTAAATGTAAAAAAAATCTCAATATTATCTTCATAATTTGCTATATAATATCGATTTTCATCTGACTTAATTTTTTCCACTTCGCAAACCAAATATGTTGTTACATTCACACAAATGTGTAATTTTAATAAAATCCAAACGTCATTCCTTTGTTGTCTGCCCAGTAAACTCTTTGACTAATCGTCTGGTCATTATTTCCAAACTAATTACTACAAGTTGCGAGCGAGATGTGTGCATTTCTTAATAAATTCATTCATACTTATAAGTACCGTTGTCTGCAACAGCAACTTTAATTGACCAAACATTGAAATGGGCTAAAACACGTTTTATTGTTCATTTTTTGTATGAGTTGCTCTGCCATGAAATGGATTCGATGCTAATTACATCGAATCAACTTATGGTAAACACATATCTAAACGAGTCCGACAGCAACAGCAGACAAATCGCTGGATATTGCGTTAGGTGTTGGTTGCTGCAATGAAATCTTACAAAATATGTGTGTGCAGTTTGGTATGAACGCGTTAACATGTTATTATTATAAATGAAACGGTCATTTGTAGTTACTCAAAGAAGTTATTTTCTTCAGAAGGCGCTCGCGCGTGGTGCGCTGCTCTGCGCGCACTGAAATAATAAACAAATTAATACAAATGAAATGCAATTTGTTTATCTTAATAATGTTGCAACATGCAATTGGATATTTAGCGTGCGAACAGTAACACCAACAGTAAATGGAATGTGAGATAATAAATTGAAAAGAAAAAAGTTAAAAACTTAATTGTCTGCTTAGCAAAAGAGAAATATTAAAGCAACAAAGGAAGGTAAGTTAGCAAGGGTATTAACGAAATCATCTGGTGAAACTAGTCTTGCTGTTAGATGAAAATTAATTGTGAAAAAATAATCATAATATTTTACGAATTTGAAGTAAAAAAGTAAAATTCATCAAAACAGCAAAAAATACAAGATTTTCGCATTTTTGCAAAAAAGCTTGGAAATTCATCTGTTTTTGCAAAAATTGGGGAAAATGTGATTAAAAATTATCATTTTTATATTGAATAGTCGCCATGCCATTATTTACCGCTTTTATTTGTTTTGATGAGTTACAGGTATTTTTGTTGCACAAATTCGTAAAATTTAAAATTCACAGATGTGAATTGGAATGACCAAAACATATTTAATTTTTCGAAAAATGTTTCCAGACAAACATCAATAGGTTTGTTGCTCTTTACGTCGGAATAATAAGCTGCGATAACGAAAACTTTAATAAACATTTGTTTTTTACTCCAAATAAAAAATTATTTTGTCATATTGTCGTCACTACAATATAAATATTTGTATCAAAACAATTTTTCAAAAAAGAATATTTTGTGTTGATTTTTTTTGTATTTAGCCTCTATAATCATAAATTTGACATACACTGGATAATTATCCAGGCTAAGATCCAACATTTTTAACAAAAAAAAATAGTTTTAAAATTTTCTCATTGATAAAGAATATTTAAATTTTTTATTTAGATTTTTGTTATCCAGCCTTAAAAAAACAAGTAAGGAAAGGCTAAAGTCGGGCGGGACCGACCATATGATACACTCCACTTTGTATCGGAATACACTTCAATTCAGTAAAAAAAGTGAAAGTGGGAAAAATTTTTGTATGTTTCCTAATCAGAGGCTAATATGACCTGGTCCAATTTGTCAAACCGAGAATAATATTTGTATCGGGGCTATATCCAAGCATGGAGTGAAGTGACTAAATTTCACAATAAGTTCTTCCAGTTGAAGTATAACGTGTTATGCTCAATTTTAAGAAATTCTCTGAAAATACGCCGTTTCTGGGGGAACAAAATTTGTATGGGAGCTATATATAAATCTGAACCGATCTAACACATTTTTTTTAGTTGAAATATAAGGTTTTTTTGTGCATATAGAGGAAAATCTGTTAAAATATGTGGATTCTATCTAGAGCGGAAAATTTCAAATTTTGAGCGAATTTTGTATGGGAGCACATTTTTAAAGGGTGATTTTTTAAGAGCTTGATAACTTTTTTTTAAAAAAAAACGCATAAAATTTGCAAAATCTCATCGGTTCTTTATTTGAAACGTTAGATTGGTCCATGACATTTACTTTTTGAATATAATTTCATTTAAATGTTGACCGCGGCTGCGTCTTAGGTGGTCCATTCGGAAAGTCCAATTTTGGGCAACTTTTTCGAGCACTTCGGCCGGAATAGCCCGAATTTCTTCGGAAATGTTGTCTTCCAAAGCTGGAATAGTTGCTGGCTTATTTCTGTAGACTTTAGACTTGACGTAGCCCCACAAAAAATAGTCTAAAGGCGTCAAATCGCATGATCTTGGTGGCCAACTTACCGGTCCATTTCTTGAGATGAATTGTTCTCCGAAGTTTTCCCTCAAAATGGCCATAGAATCGCGAGCTGTGTGGCATGTAGCGCCATCTTGTTGAAACCACATGTCAACCAAGTTCAGTTCTTTCATTTTGGGCAAAAAAAAGTTGGATATCATCTCACGGTAGCGCTCACCATTCACAGTTACGTTACGATTCGCATCATCTTTGAAGAAGTACGGTCCAATGATGCCACCAGCCCATAAACCGCACCAAACTGTGACTTTTTCTGGATGCATTGGTAGCTCTTGCAATGCTTCTGGCTGATATTCACTCCAAAATCGACAATTCTGCCTATTTACGTACCCATTGAGCCAAAAATGAGCTTCGTCGCTGAACACAATTTCTTTCTTTCTGAACTTTCTTAACAGAGCACGCATTTTGATAATAAAATTCAATGATTTGCAAGCGTTGCTCGTTAGTAAGTCTATTCATGATGAAATGTCAAAGCATACTGAGCATCTTTCTCTTTGACACCATGTCTGAAATCCCACGTGATCTGTCAAATACTAATGCATGAAAATCCTCACCTCAAAAAAATCACTCTTTACAACAGATGTTTCCAGTTGAAATGTAAGGTGTTTTGCCAATTTTGAAGAAAATCTGTTAAAATATGTGGTATCTAGAGTGAAAAGTGTTAAATCGGGAGTGAAATTCGTATGGGGGATATAGCTAAATCTGAACCGATTTTCTCCAAATTAAATAGCGTTCGTCCTTGTCCCGAAAAACTTCGTTGTGCACAGTTTCGTTTGGTTCTGGCTACAATTGCGACCTGCATCGTGATTACAACAATAGATGGACAGACAGACAGATTTTCTTCAAATTTGGCAAAATGTCTTATATTTCCACTAGAAACACCCATGGTGCAAATGGGCCAGATCGGTTCAGATTTATATATAGCTCCCATACAAATTTCGCTCACGATTTAACTTTTTCTGCTCTAGAAACTACATATTTCAACAGATCTTCTTCAAATTTGACAAACTATCTTATGTCTCTACTAGCAACACTCATGGTGAAAATGGGCCAGATCGGTTCAGATTTATATATAGCTGCCATACAAATTTCGCTCCCAATTTGACTTTTTTCCGCTCAAGAAACTAGGTATTTTCATCGAATTCCATCAATTTTGGCAAAATATCTTACGTTTCCACTAGAAACACCCATGGTGAATATGGGTCATATCGGTTCAGATTTATATATAGTTCCCATACAAATTTCGTTCCCGACTTCACTTTTTCTGCCCAGAAACGTATTTTCAGAAAATTTGTTAAAATTGAGCATAACACATTACACATTACTTGAATTGGAAGAACCTATTGTGTAAGTGGGTCACTCCTTTCCATGTTTGGATATAGCCCCGAAACAAATATTCTCCTTCGATTTGACAAATTGGGTCACGTCATATGATTAGAAAACAGACAACAATCCTTTCAGTTTTCAATTTGTAACCGAATTGAATTGTACTCAGATAGAAAGTGGAGTTTATCATATAGTCGGTCCCGCCCGACTTTAGCCTATCCTTACTTGTTTCGTGTTAGCCCTTTAATAGCTCGAATTTCGAAATTCTATTATCTTTCAGGTTCACAATAGAATATATACGCCTAATTTTACAATTCTAGCTACAGCCGTTTTCTTGGTATCAGTTTCATCTCTTATACCCCATTTTATTCGTAAAATTACGAATTTAAGAAAAACTTTTTATTTTGCACGCCTACGATGTCTGATAAATTTATAAAGAGAACTTCGCGGTTCTAGCTGCAGCCGTTTGATTAGTACCTTTTTATCCGCTTTGGCTAAAATAACAAATTTCTAAAAAAAACTTTATGTTGCGATTCTACACAATAAGATGAATGTACACGCCGAACTTTATGATTATCTACATGAAGCCATTTGCTCGGCACCAATTTTATCCATTTTGGCCTAAAGAGTACGAGCAGCGTATCGTATTATATTTCGAATCTACGCAACCTGAGCGAAATATACACCGATTTTCACTGTTCTAGCTGCAGCTGTTTAATTAGTACCAGTTTTATCCCTTTCTCACCGTACACGCCGAAATTCGTCATTCTAGCTGCAGTCGTTTTGTTTTTTTACCATTTTTATCCCTCTATTCCCATTTTACCCCTCAAAAGTATAAATTAAAAAAAAAAACTTTTTTCGTGACTACTCAAATATAGTACACACAGCATTTCGTATTACTAGCTCTTATCTTTTAATAGGTACCAGTTTTTATCCCATTTTGTCCAATTACACCCCCTACAAATAATAATCGCTTTATGGTGCACGTTTTCGCTATAAAATGAATGTGCGTACCAAAGCATGTTTAAATACTCGAAATATTAGGAGTATTTTCTGTCCTTGTTAGGGAACAATTTTTTCCTCTGGACCGATTTCGCACACTTTCAATCCCAACCTCTCTAATTTGGACGTCCTAGCTCGATTCATTTAGCTCGTGCTGTCAACAGACGGACGGACGCATATGGCTAGATCGTCTTTGAATTTTATGACGATCAAGAATATATATACTTTAAAGGGTGTCAGGTCGATATTTCATGGTGTTACAAACGGAATGACAATGTTAGTATACCACCATCCTGGAGGTGGAGGGCATAATTACCATAAAAATTATAATATCGTTTTCGAGTTACGAAAACCAAAATACATCAGAAAAAGTTATACATTACAAATGGCATGGTGACATTTATTACTTGGCTGCAGACAACCACGATCATGATTTCGACAATGTCAAAAGTCTTTTTAAGTGGCTTCGCAGCGACTTTTCAACATCAAACCCGGCCTCTATAAATGTCACTATGCCATTTGTAAATAAATTTGCATTCTATTAAATATAGATGCAAAATGGTCTTGAGCCAGGACAATATCCCAGTTCAAATCAAATATTGATTACAGACCAAAAAAATACAAACGAAAAAAACTAAAATTATACAAAATTAATATTTGTTTATTTTTAAAAATTATAATAAAAAATCCCGAGCCACGATTGACATTCTGGGCGCAAAGCAGACACCTTACCTCTGTGACGTCAAACGAGAAATTCTTTACCATTCACTTATGAAAATGTTTTTCATAAAATGTTACAGAATTTTATCGTATAATTAACTTTTTTGGAAGTCCTTCAAAAGAACTTTCTCAAATGTGGGAGATATGCAAATTAGTATTTTGGGATGCGAATTAAATGTGCTTCGTGCGGAACTGCTTCCATTTTTTCTCCTGGAATCTGAATGAAATGATATATTTTCTAAGTTTATGATTTAAATAAAGTTCAAAAAATTCTCATCATTGATGACCAAATCCGACATTATCATATTAAACGGTTATTGGCCATATGTTACCCTAATGTATATATAAAGACAGCTATTAAATTAGCAGATATCAAAATCAAATCAAACCAAATATTGGTAATTCGCTTTTGTGCCTTAACGCCCAAAAAGCGGTAGAAACTTGAAAAGCCCAAACTCGTATCAAAAGTATAGAAAACAACAACAACGAGGACAACCGCAACACCACTGACAGCGACAGCAGCCATGCAACATTTATGCAAGACCTAAACTGCAGTAATAAAATTGTCATAAAATTTATATTTTTATGATCGAATACATTACGCATTTTTTACCGTTGCCGATTCGATTTTGCCAGTTGCCGGTTGTCAGTTTCAGTTTCTCTGGATCTGGGGCTGATGCTGAGGCTGACTGTGTTAAATACTAAATGATTGTTGCACCGAACACACGTTCGAATGTGGGCATTGCCGACTGAAATGGGAGTAAAAGTAGCAGGAGGCTGGCTGGCTGACTGGCTTGGCTGTAACCGTTAAATGGTGTTAACATAAAAATCAAGTTGACACACGAGGCGGATTTTTGTTCACGAGACATAACAAATGGTTGTGGTATTGCAGCAAACCCAGCAAACAAAGTCTGCAGATGATTCCACATCTAAATAGGGTGAGTGTTTTTACACCGTCCGTCTGTCTTAGTGTCTATCTTTTCTTGAAAATTTAATAAAATATTGTCGGGTACCAACAAAACTTGAAGAAACCGATTTTTGCAGGACGGGCCTGCAGGGCGGTTCAGATTTATATATAGACCTTATACAAATATCACTCCCGATTTTTTCCGCCTTAGAAACCATATAAAGGGTGATTTTTTAAGAGCTTGATAACTTTTTTTTTTAAAAAAACGCATAAAATTTGCAAAATCTCATCGGTTCTTTATTTGAAACGTTAGATTGGTCCATGACATTTACTTTTTGAAGATAATTTCATTTAAATGTTGACCGCGGCTGCGTCTTAGGTGGTCCATCCGCTTAGTCCAATTTTGGCATTTCCACGTTTTTGAGTAACAGAGACCCAATTGGTGCGAACGGCGACGAATCGAAAATTGGTGGTCATCATTAACACTGGCCGATACAGCTGCGATATTTTCTTCAGTTCGCACTCTACGTAAGCGTGTTGGTGGTTTAATGTCCAACAATGTAAATTTGGTGCGAAATTTAGTCACAATAGCCCGAATAGCCGCTTCAGTGGGTCGATTAAACTGACCATAAAATGGAAGCGCGCAATGAACTTTCTTAACAGAGCACGCATTTTGATAATAAAATTCAATAATTTGCAAGCGTTGTTCGTTTGTAAGACGATTCATGATGAAATGTCAAAGCATACTGAGCATCTTTCTCTTTGACACCATGTCTGAAATCCCACGTGATCTGTCAAATACTAATGCATGAAAATCCTAACCTCAAAAAAATCACTCTTTACTTTCATTGAAATTCGGCACTACACATTACATTTTTTTGCTAAGAAACATCTAAAGGGAAGGTGGGTCACTTCGGTGGGTCAACTGTTATATTTCAATAAAAAAGTATGAAACGCAATTTTTTTATTGAAATATATTTTGTTTTAATTGGTTTGGTCACTTCTCGACATATTTTTGGGTCAAAATTAGAGTTCGACCGATTTCGGTTTCGGCCACTAATTAGCCATCGGCAAAAAAGTTCGATTTGCCGAAGCCGAATATTTACGATGAAATATAATTCGATTCATTATAGTTTCCTGCAATGATGTTGATAATAAATATTCTCTTTTTATTGAATACAGTTCAATTTATGTTGGTTTAAGTTAGCTCGAACATAGTGATGAATATACCTTTTTATACCCTTCAGTAGGGTATTTTGACATTTGTTTGTAACACCCAAAAGGAAACGAGTTAGACCCATCGTTTAATATACAGATCGGCTTTGAATAACTTTCTGAGTCGATTTAGCAATGTCCGTCTGTCCATATATTGTTATAATCAAAGTACAGGTCGAAATTATGGTCCGATCTTATAATTAACGGCACAAGTAAGTTTTGTGGATCAATGACAAACGCTATTTAATTTGAATCAAATCGGTTCAGATTTATATATAGCCCCCATATAAATGCCTCTCCCGATTTGAATTTTTCCGCTCTAGAAACTACAAATTGTACCCGATTTTCTTTAAATTTGGCTCAACATCTTATAATCCAAATAGAAACACTTACGGTGAAAGTGGGTAAGATCGGTTCAGATTTAGATATAATCCCCTTACTAATGTTGCTCTCGACTTGACTGTTTCTGCTCTAGAATCTACATAATTCAATCGATTTTGGCGCAATATTATATATATATTACAACTAGAAGCATGCTGAAAGTCAGATCGGTTTAGATTTATATATAGTTCCTACATATATTTCGCCTCCGATTTGACGTTGTACCCTCTGGAAAACAACTATTTTGGCAGATTTTCTTCAAATTTGGCACAACACCTTATATGTGAACTAGAAACTTATCTGGGGAAAACGAGTCAAATCGATTTAGATGTATATGTATATAGTTCCTATACAAATATAACTCCCCATTTTCTGTTCTAAAAACTGCATAAATAAAGCGTTTTTGCTCAAATTTTGCATTACATTACCTTACATTACAACTAGAAACATCTATGATGATAGTGGGTGAGATAAATATATTCGTGAAAATCAGTATTAACATTTTTCTGACAACGTAGACTTGCAACATAAATGGTTTTTCGAAATTTATACTTTTAAGTGGCGAGCAGGACAATAAGGGACAGAGACTTCTTCTTCGGGTGCTTTCTTTTTTCAGGCTTTCTACTTTAAGCTGGCTCCAAAAAGTTGTGGTTGTTCCCAAGTAAAATTAATCATTGGTTTATAAAGGGTGATTTGTTAGCTATTATCTTTTTGGCTACACTGGTTTAAACAGCTGACGCACGTTTCGTGTTTTGTTTCACTGTCACACATCTTCATTTTGGTTTATAATTTTACCATGATTCGTCTTACAAACGAACAACGCTGGCAAATTATTGAATTTTATTATTATAATGCGTGCTCTGTTAAGAAAGTTCATCGCGCGCTTCTTCCATTTTATGGTCAGTTTAATCGAGCCACTGAAGCGGCTATTGTGACTAAATTTCGCACCAAATTTACATTGTTGGACATTAAACCACCAACACGCTTACGTAGAGTGCGAACTGAAGAAAATATCGCAGATGCATCGGCCAGTGTTAATGATGACCATCAATTATCGATTCGTCGCCGTTCGCAGCAATTGGGCCACTGTTACTCAAAAACGTGGAAATGCCAAAATTGGACTAAGCGGATGGACCATTTGAGGCGCTGTCAAGGTCAACATTTGCATGAAATAATCTTCAAACATTAAATTATATGGACCGTACTATCGATTCAAATAAAGGTTTCATGCATTTTCTTGAATTTTATGTGTTTTTTTTTTGGAAAACTTTCCTATGGCTTTTAAAAAATCACCCTGTGTTCGGACTTACGAAGTTTTATTCGAAAGGCTGCTAATTTTTGGTCATATATGTACAAAATTAAGGCCAATAATCCTACCATTGGATATCGAAAAAGCCTTTGATACTGTATGACACAATGGACTATTGTATAAACTTATAAAGACAAATTTTCCGAAATATCTCTGCAAGATAATTGGTGATTTTCTTGAGAACAGAACATTTACTGTTTATGTAAATTCTATGTCTTCCACTCCGAAAACTATACCATCAGGTCTACCCCAAGGTTCAGTATTATCCCCTCTGTTATACTCTATATTTACCTAATACTTCAAGCCAAATAGAGAAACTAATATTGCATATTAGGCTGACGATACTGCATTGATAACCTCTAGTAAACTGACAAGTGCACTTATCAAGAAAATGGAGAAAAGCCTCATAGAATGCAACAATTTTTTCAGAAAATGGAAGATTAAAATCAACAACGATAAAACTCAGGCTATTATCTTCCCGTTCAACAAATCACCTAAGAGGCCACCGACAAGATTGCTAAAGTACGAAAACAACTCCATATCCATTCAAAACCAAGTTAGATACCTCGGTGTTCTACTTGATAAAAACAACTCCTTTTTCAAAAACATATTGAATCAACATGCACAAAAGCTATAAAAGCCTTTAGGGCCCTGTGGCCTTTGTTAAATCCAAGATCGTCACTAAGCCTAAAAAATAAAAACTTAATATTCAAAAGTGTTATTAGATCCATTATGTCTTACGCGTGTCCAGTATGGTACAAAGCGGCCAAGTGCCACATAAAAAAGCTGCAAGTCATCCAAAACAAATGCCTTAACATGATTCAAAATAAACCTTGGAGATACTCAACAACTTTATTACATGATGAAACCGGCTACGAGTTGTTTTCTGATTTCATCACAAGAACCAAAAATAATTATTTTACTAAGATAGAAAATTCTAATTATGTCACTATAAGAGAACGTAGAGAACCATCTTAAATGTGTTATGCAAATCATCGAAGGAAAATATATACCGCATAGCCGATTATTCCTAAATACTCGCACTATAAGCATATATATTTTCCACCTATTCGACTGAATTCAAATAAAGGTTTTTGCCCCCCCCCATTTCCTTTAAAAAATAACATAAAAATATATAAAAAAAATTGATCTCATTTGTTCCAACATCCTACATATAAAATCTCAAGAATTGTATTTATGTATTAAGTATTATATGTATGTGATATCTGGATGAATAAAATTTGAAATTGAAATTGGTCATATATGTTTTTAAATTACTCGCTGGAAAGGTACTGATCTCTAATTTTATAAATTGTTGGTCCTCAAGGTATTGAATTTCATGTAAAATCTAAAACACTTAGAAATTCGTTTAATAAACTGTTATTTAATTTATGACTGCTACCGTTCATTAAATATTTGACCTAAATCGTATTCTCAATCGTATTCTCTCTCTCAAACCACGCTTATAAGGTAATGCTACCAATACGTCAATTCAAAAAATAAATATTCTTATATTTATATTTTCAAAAATATTTTCAAAGCCATAAATATTGGTAGACAGTGGGTGCTACAGTTGGTTGTATTTCCATTCTATTTGAATTCCAAAAGTACAAATTTTGAAAATCCATTATCAGACGTACATAGTGCAAAATAACCTAACTTCATGATTTGCCGTAAAAGAAAAAGTACGAATTTGGAAAAAAACTTTTTATTTTACGTGTCTATGCAGTCAGAGGAATTCACTGAATTCCATGATTCCAGCTGAGCCCATTTGGTTGGTACCATTTTTATCCCCTTGACGTTTCTACGCAATTAGAATTTTATCATTCTAGCTGTGGTCGTTTAGTTTGTACTATTTTTATCCCTCTGTAGCATTGTATCCCTTGAAAGTACTAATTTCGAAAAATTCGTCTATTTTCCGTGTCTACGCAGTCAGAGGAATGTATACTCCGAATTTCATGACTCTAGCTGCGGTCATTTGATTGGTACTATTTTTATCCCCTTTTTTTATTTTAACCCCAAAAAGTACGAATTTCGAAAAATCAGTTTATTTTCCCTGTCTACACACTCAGTGGAATGTATACTCCGAATTTCATGACTCTAGCCGCGGTCATTAGATTGGTACTATTTGCATCCCCTTTTTTCATTTTAACCCCAAAAAGTACGAATTTTGAAAAATCAGTTTATTTTCCGTGTCTACACACTCAGAGGAATGTATACTCCGAATTTCATGACTCTAGCTGCGGTCATTAGATTGGTACTATTTTTATCCCCTTTTTTCATTTTAACCCCAAAAAGTACGAATTTTGAAAAATCGGTGTATTTTACTTATCTATGCAATCAGAGGAATGTATACACCGAATTTCATTATTCTAGGTACATCCGTTTGGTTGGTACCATTTTTATCCCTCTATTCCTATTTTACCCCTTAAAAGTACTAATTTGGAAAAAAATACTTTTATATTATGTATCTACTCAATTAGAGGAATGTACACACCGAATTTCGTGTTTCTATCTGTTGTCGTTTAATATGTACCATTTTTGTCCCTTTTTTGCCCCATTTCACCCCCTACAAATAATAATCACTTTATGGAACACGGGGGAATGCGCATACCAAATATCAAGCAAATATAAACAGACATATTCAAAAAACATGCTTAGATACGCTAAAACATTAGGGATTATTATGGGTATTTTTAGTCCTTGTGAGGGAAAATTTTTCCCTTTGGGCCGATTTCAATCCCAACCGATCTACGAATATAAGACGCATTTATGGAAAATTTTAACGTTCTAGCTCCTTTCGTTTAGATGCTAGCGTGCTTTCAACAGACGGACAGACGGACGTACGTCTTAGAATTTTATGACGATCAAGAATATATATAATTTATATGGTCTCAGGCCGATATTTCAAGGTGTTACAAACGGAATGACAAAGTTGGTATACCCCCATCCTGGAGGTGGAGGGTATAAAAATTGTTTTCCAAAGCAATAGGTTTCCATTCACTGGTAATAAACACTTGTATTTCCTACACCTTGAAAAATAATATCCTCGAAAAATACTTGCTGAAACAATATATTAGCTATTATCTATTTTTACTTGAAACTTTTTTGAGTATTTTTACAAATAAAGATTTAATAACAGAGAATATGCACCGTGTACGAGTCGACTGCAGTTAGCCTGCAGCTCAACAATAATCTCACTGGGTAGTACTTATGATGATAACCGAAAAATATGTTTTATGACCTTTTACGGTTTTATGGTTGTTGGTTTGCCGAACTCTCGCTTTGTTTTATTCGTTTGCGTTTGTGTGCAGGAACAGGAAAAAGCAAATTACAAAAATTTGATGTAAATATTAGTCAAACAATTTGCAATGGTTTATGGGATTTTTATCCATATCTGAGCCTTAATTTCACAAATGTTTCCCTATCCCCCCGGCCCGCCCAACAAAAACCATCAGTCTCTTGCATCGACTGCTGCTGCTACTACTGCTGTTAAGTATGTGTGTATGTTGTGTGTGTGGTGATAATGTTTATGATTGTAAAATGTTAATGCCAACTTCTTTCTCTAAGGTATTTTTAATTAACTTGATGGCAGCAGGCAGCCGGCAACAGTAATAGCAATAGCAGCAACAGCAACATGTTCTGAGTTCAGTGCTCAGTGTTGTGTTCATTGCATGAACATTAACCAGACATAAATATTGTTGGTAGGTCGCTCGGACGGCCGGCAGGGGGAGGCAACAGCCGACGAAAAGCTCATCAGAACGTGCAGATTTTATGGAACTGGAGCGACAACGGAGCGATATCTTGGGTGTAATAAACTTAATTTTTTCGTTCCTTCAAATGTGAAGATAAGTCAAAATACGAATATATATGTGTATGCACGCACACTCGGCATCACTTGAATAAGTACACACAGTTTTATATCTTACAAGCGTCACTACACTTAAAAAGTCCTACCCACTAATGAGACCTCAAATTATAATTATATTTTCGTTTTTGAAATTTCAATTAAAAAAGTAAACAACAACAATTACACTTCAGCGAACATAGCTTATAATTGACTTTGATTTTATTATAGTTTAAAAATTGATGTGAAAGACAAGGAGTAAAATTTAAAGTTTAATGACTAAAGCTACTCTCTAATGTACATGCATTAGGGAGTAGCATTAAGTTCTAGCACATGCGGAAAATTACATCCGTTGCAGAAAAATTTTAAATGAGCAACAATAATTCTAAATTACAATTTTTACGTTTTACAACACTGAAAAAACTGAGAAGCAAAAATAAACGGCTACAAAAAATTCATATTAGACTAAGGAGCGATAAAATATAAACGAAAATGCTAGATTGTCAAATTAAATACGCCTATCGTTTTGTTCCTAAATCATCGTGTTTTAGTTTTAAAAATGACATAATTTTACATAAATATTCTCCAGGGGCTTTGTGCCGTAGAGACTAACGAAATAAATATCATAAATTTGAAATTGTGAATCATAAACTCATTTTTATGTGGGCTATGATACTCTTTTCCAACGACATTTTCCCTTGTTGATTACAAATATATGTACAAATGTATGTATGTAATGGAATGTGTAAACAGTCTGTTACTATCACATGATGTAATTTCCCTACGGGAAATTTATTGCAATTACTGGTTCAAAGTCTAAATAAAAATGCAATTGTGATGGTATAACAATTTCATATACAAATTAATAATCATTTTAGAAAACTTATTAAACATTTTCATCATCGTTTTGATAAAATTAATAGGTCAAAAATTATACGGGGATTTCGTTATACTCTTCACCACACGATGTAATTTCCCTAGGGGACATTGGTTGAAATTAAGTAAAGGGTGATTTTTTAAGAGCTTGATAACTTTTTTTTTTTAAAAAACGCATAAAATTTGCAAAATCTCATCGGTTCTTTATTTGAAACGTTAGATTGGTCCATGACATTTACTTTTTGAAGATAATTTCATTTAAATGTTAAATGCTTCAGTGGGTCGATTAAACTGACCATAAAATGGAAGCGCGCAATGAACTTTCTTAACAGAGCACGCATTTTGATAATAAAATTCAATAATTTGCAAGCGTTGTTCGTTTGTAAGACGATTCATGATGAAATGTCAAAGCATACTGAGCATCTTTCTCTTTGACACCATGTCTGAAATCCCACGTGATCTGTCAAATGCATGAAAATCCTAACCTCAAAAAAATCACTCTTTATTTATTTTGAGATATATCACAAAACTGGTCCAAATAAAAAATCAATTCACTTCTCTTGGCAATTGCATACTAGGCCAAAAAGTCAATTTTTATTATTAGCCTTTTAAACGACGTATTAACTAATTATCAACATTTTGACAATATTAATTACGCCAGGAATGATCAATAGATTATGTTATGTAGTTCTGCATATGATGTAATTTCCCTATGAAAAAAGGTTGAAATTACTAAAACTTAGGCCATCAAGTTAATTTTAATAAAAGCGTTTTATAAAACCCATTAACAAGTTTTCAACATTTTGACAACATTAATTGTGTCAAAATGATGTAGGGATTTTTTACCATAGGATTAAGGTTTGGGGTCCGGGAATTCCCGGGAAAAAGGATTCGGAAAAATTTAAATTTCCCGGGAATACGGGAAATATTAAAAAATATGTTATTGATTATTTTGAGCACTAATTCAGTTATCTATATATAAAAATCAATGTGTGTCTGTATGTTGCGTATAGGACGCCAAACCGGTGGACCGATTCGCCGATAGGACAAAGGGGGGTGGTACCTCCCACACAAAAAATATTTTAAAACTATCACAACAGGCATACCGATGGGTGGATTCGCTCTATAATTTTACTGCAGCGAACTTCTGGGCAAGGGATGGTTCCAGGATGTACTAGGTCATTATACGAAAAACTATATTCTAAAACTATCATAAAACACGTTCCGAAGTGCGGATTCCCTTGAAAATTTTGACCAACTTATGAACTGAGGATAGTTCCTGAATGGTGACTATATAATGGTCATGATACAAATGGACGTGAGACTGCCCACACGAACTATATATTAAAATTATCACAAAACAAGTAACGAATAACGGATTCTCTTGAAAATTTTACTGTATCTAGCCTGTGGAAAGGGGACGTTTTCTGGCTGTAATAGGGGAAGACACGACAAAAACTATATTTTAAAACTATAACAAAATACATTGATTCACTTCAATATTTTTTATAACGAACAGAGGATGACCCTTGACTATAAAAAGGTCATGCTACAAAAAGGGACTATAAAGTAACATGTGTCGATTTTTTTCTGCCGCTACATTCAGGTAAGGGTTTGGTTCTTGAATATAAGAATGAACAATTGGAGCGTTTCCTCATACTCGAACCAAGCAAGGTGTTCCAGTAGATGGGTATCAAATTTTTTACGCTTCATATGCATTGGGCCGTGTTTATACCGTACACCCAAACAACGCAGAATGTTATTATTTGAGAATGTTATAAGTTAACGTGAGAGGACTCACTTCAGTTTAAAAGTTAAGAGCAGTTGAGAGAGGCGTGTCAGAAACTGGGGGACCACATTAATGTATGCTTCTGCCAGCTGTCATCCTCTCCAGATACGAGCGCTTAATCGGACACTTCAAGATTTTAGATGAAATACACAACCATTATGTGGAACTCTTATTTTACTAGCTGGAGACTTCCGACACACCCTTCCAATAATTCCAAAATCAGCACCCGCATCTCTGGCGATATGTACAAACAATTAATCTGACCACCAATATGCGTGTACATCTGCATCACAATGACTTAGCAGGTATATTTTCGAAATATCTACTGGATGTTGGTAATGGAAAAGTATCAGTTGATGCAGTGAAAAGTGATGATGTTAACAATTTAAGCGACTAATGCCCAACGTCATTGATTGCTAACACAGTGCAACACGAAAAAAATAACCATATACGGACACCGCTACATGATAAAAGACCAAAAAAAAGACCCGTGTTTTTTTCCCCCAAAGTCATGCACTTTTTTTTATGGGCCCCCAGAGATTTGAGGCCTCGGTGTAATTTTTGGAAAAAAGTGATCATATTCTCAGGCTCATATCTTGCAAACCGTTCGGAATTTTGATTTACTCTCTGAGGCAAAGTTCTAGCTCTTGTCATAAAGAACAAAAATTGTGAACATATAAAAAAAAAACTTCATCTTCAAGGTCAAAATCGCAAAAAACTTAAAAAAATTCGATTTTTTTTAACCTTTTTTCCCCTGTTCAGGTCCATAGGTAGCAAACCGTTGAAAATTCAGGGAAACAATCAACTACCTAAGATCTCAATAAACAACTTTCTAGAACATATGAACTTCCTAGGAATTATTCTTAACACCGTTTAGGTAGCGCTTAGGTAGCCGCAAAATTGTACTGCCTCAATGTGAGCGTCGTGTCGTTTTTTTTTTTGATTTTATATGTTCACAATTTTTGTTCTTTATGACAAGAGCTAGAACTTTGCCTCAGAGAGTAAATCAAAATTCCGAACGGTTTGCAAGATATGAGCCTGAGAATATGATCACTTTTTTCCAAAAATTACACCGAGGCCTCTCACGGGTCTTTTTTTTTTTGGTCTTTTATCATGTAGCGGTGTCCGTATATGGTTATTTTGAAATGACTTCAAAAATGTTGCACAGTGTAATCAAAGCACAGGACAATCACTTGAAGTTTGTGGATTGAATCTGGAAAATCTATGTTTTTCACATGCTTGCTCTCAAACCCTAAAACTTAAATTTACTTGAACAAGGTGGACAAATTGTAAATATCGTGTATCCCGATCACTCCTATTAAATACTGACTAACTTTACTAATAGACACAAAATACATTCTTAGAAATAATTACCATAATTAATTAACTCTCTAATAAATGTTTCATTTTCTTTAAACAAACACTGAAAAAATCATTTAAATATTCATGAAGTTTTTACATTTTAAAAATTTAACTTATGAATTTAAATAAGTAAGTATTAATTTAAACTAATTTACAGAAGTAAAAATATACAAAACAAAAATTGCGAGCATACAAAGTTATATAGATAAGGAAGACGAAAACCCGTGCAACGCCGGGTACAAAAAGCTAGTACTATATAAAAAGAAAATTGCGAAAATCAGATAGGGGAATACACACTTTTTGTGAAGATATTTGCAAGATTTTATCGTGAAATAAAAACATCATACTATGGCTGATATTAAATTTCTTGTTTTCAAAAAGTCGATGAAATAAAAGGTGCAAAGGAGGAAAGAGACAAAAAGGGATAACATTAGTACCAATTTAAGTATTGTAGCTATATTCGTGAAAGTCGGTATCTATATTTCTCTGACAACTTAGACTTACAATATAAATGGATTTTTGGAACTTGAACTTATAAGGGGTGATCGGGACAAAAAGGGATAAAAAATGATGCCAACGTAAATTTGATATGTAAATTCCTCTGACCATGTAGAAGCGCAGTCAAATTGGATTTGTCGAATTTTGTACTTTTTAAGTGCGCTCGGGACAAAAAGGGATAAAAATGGTGTACAACCTATTAATTACGTAAACGCGGAACATAAATGGATATTACAAAATTTGTTTGGAGGATGCTGGACGACAAGTGATAAACATGGTAGCAAAAAAGTACGTTTTAGGGGAAGCAAAAACACATGTTTTTTCAAAGTGTGTACTTTTTGGGAAAGAGGTGCAAAAAGTTATGAAGTGGCCGGCTGCATCTGGAAACATGCAATTGAAACGACAAGTACATTCCCTTGACTCTGTATGAGGGTTATCTAATAAGAGGTTTCCAAATTATTGTTATAGATTTTCGATTCGAAGCAGCGGGTACTGCTAGTGTCCAATATTATGAATTCTCCAATCCTTTCTAAGTAAAATATTTTTAAAATGGAAAATAATTTCTTAAATATTTTAACAAAAAACTTCGTTTTTAATTTGTAATATGTCAGCATTTTAACCCTAATGTTATTTTCATTTATTAATTTTCTTTTCAATTGTTTTCGAATAACTACTACAATTGTATATATTTTTTGATTATTATTTTTTATTCTGTTCTTCCCGATTCCTTGTGGCATATAGTTTTATTAAGAATTGCATTCATATTGAAAATTATCAAAAATGTACGAAAACCTTTAAACAGTGTACACGTACGTGTACGGTGTACTTTAATGGGTTAAAAATGTTGATATTTTAAACCATATTGGACGTACCTAAAACAAATTATGTTTTCCCGGGAATGAAACTTTTCATTCCCGTTTTCCCGGGAAATGAAAAAAGTCCGGGAAACCCCAAACCCTACATAGGATGTAATTTCCCTTCAGGCAATTGGTTGAAATTGCGTATAACTGATCTGAATTAAAAAAAATCAATTCTCCTCTCATTTCGCACCATAATATAAGGTATGGCAATTACAGATACAACTGAACTTCATTATAACCTACACCACTTTGTGGAATAAGGCATTTTAGGTTAGTTTCACGCCAAATGTTTGTAACACCAAAAAAAAACACCAAACATCAGCTAGACCCACCTTTAAGTATCTATCGACTTAGAATCGCGAGATGAGTCGATTTAACGATGTCTGTCTGTCCATCCGTCTGCTAATCATCTTTGTTTGTCATGAAATTTTGCAGATGTAACTTTTTTCGCCCAACGACATTAGGTATTGAATTTGGAGGAAATCAGTTCAGATTCAGATATAGCTTCCATATAAATATCCCTTCAATTTAGCCTATACTAGACAAATAAGGAAAGGCTATAGTCGGGAGGGGCCTACACCACTCCCAGTGTATATACCTCGTTTTGAAAAATAAACTCAGTTTGTTTAAGGGACGATTTTATGTAGTTCATATAAATTATACAACATTTTAGAATAATTTTGAAGTCTTTCAAAATAAAGGACAACTCCATGTTAAATTCATTGGTGAAGATTCCAATTTTCACTACTTCCGAATAACAAGATGTTTCACTATGGGTGATCTCTTTTTGCTGGGCATTTAATAATGGAACACAATATCGTTCATATGACCTCAGTACCTCATTCGATCAACCCCATTTTTTTCAGTACATTTTCGATTGTTCCGGCTCGAATCTCTTCGATTTCATGTTTCAACGCTTCAAATAATCCAAAGGGCTCATAGCTCCGAGGCGGCCAATTGATATCACAATTTCGGCTAATTATTCGATTTTCAAAAACTGTACGTAAAATATCGATGACGATGGCGGTTCCTTGCTCATTTTGAAAGAAAAATGGCCCAATGATGCCGACAGGCCAAAATCCACACCAAACAGCGACTCGTTGTGGATGTATTGGCCTCTCAATAGTCACGTGCGAATTCTCTCTCTAGCCACTGAGATGGAGTAATCGAACCCGAGACCGAAAATCGGATTTTTCATCAGATCAGATGAAGGAGTCTCTATAAAGTATATATATTTTGGGTCGTGGTAAAATTCTAAGACAATGTAGTCTGTTCATCTGCCTGTCTGTCTGTTGAAAGCACGCTAGCCGCCAAACGAGCTTGCAGGTTCAAGTTTTCTCTGAATGTGTCTTATGGTTGCAGGTCAATTGGGAATGAAAGTGGGCGAAAGTGATTTATATGTACTTGAAATTTGTTGCGTACACTCCTCTTGTAGCTTGAAAGCACCATTTAGAATCATGAAATTCGGTGTGGAATATAATTGCGTAGACACGTAAAATAGAGGGATTTTCCATAATTCCTACTTTTGGGCCGAAAAGTGATAATAATGGTACCAATGATACGACAACAGCTTGAATCATGAAATTCGGTTTGTACATCCCTCTAATTGCGTAGACACGTAAACAGAAGGAATTTTTGAAATTTCATACTTTTAAGGGATACAATTAAAAAGGGGAATAAAATGCTACCAACCAAACCGCTGAAGTTGAAATCATGAAATTCGGTTAATTAAGTTAATTAATTAATCTGACTGTGTAGACACATACAAATTTTTTCGAAATTTGTATATTTAAACGGAAAATGGGACAGATAAAATAGTGAAATTCGCTGTGTACATTACTCAGTATCCAAATGGAATTAAATTTGGCACCAATCAAGCGGCTGTAGCTAGAAAAAATATATGCCGCGTTTTTTGGGGCCGCATATTAGCTGAACAACTTTACGTACACAGCAAAACTGTCAGTCTAAAATGGCGATGTTCGCACTAGGTTTCGCATGCATTTCTTATGAGCAGAAGAAAAATCGACGCAACGGCCACTGGTCAGCGTATTTGGAAGTGAATTGACGATTTTTGTATTTTTAGAGGTGCTTTCAGTAGCGTTTATGTCACAGACGGTTTGACCCAACGAAGAAATATTTCTCAGATCTTCATTAAACAATCCGGAGGAGACCGCAGCATTTTTTCGCGAACCAGCCTCGTCCTTGACGTTTACCTTAGGTCAACAATTTTGCACCGGTCCAAAGTTGGTACTCTTGGGCGTTTTTGTGAGGACATTGTTAATGGTATAATAACGCGCTTTGTTATCATTGGTATCGTCTGAAAAGTCAATTTCGAAAAATTTTATTACACTAAATCTGATCATGACATCGGAAGTGTCATGTTCCCATGACAATGGGTCATTTTATGGAAGTACGCTATAATGAATAATTTCCCCCATTTTTTCTTTCAACACGAAAAAATCACTTTTTTGAAAAAAAAACGGAAAAACCGACATTACAGAAAAACCGGGTTTTTGATCATTCTACACCGAGATGAAAACGAGCTTCATGTGAAAATATGATTTTCGGTAGAATTCTTCATCTCATGCTAAATTCGAAATTCCTCTCAAAGAAGTGCGAGAAATGTTCAGTTCCTGAGAACGATGACGAGTTGATGTTGAAGAATGTTTTTGCACATTCTCAGCAGCAATGTTTTCGATTGAACGCACTGGACGAAGCCGTACGTGTTCAATAAAGATTAATTTTCATGAACTCGCTTCACAAATTGACGAACAAACTGAACTCTCTTCTCGAAAAACTTTCACGTAATTTTCTTACAGTTTGCGATAAAGACTCACTACTTTGGAAGTAAGTTTTTAATATTTCCCATTTTGTAAATGTCAAACATAAACCTGAACATAAAAACAAGTAAACCGACATTAAGTTCAATCACTGTAAAATATATTTTTTAATATAGCCAAACCAAACCAATATTGAAAAAATAATTTTATAAATAAATATAATATTTTTATTATTTCAAACCTCGCAATCCTACCAATACGTTTACATATCGAAATAATACTTCAAATCAAGTCAATTCAAAAAATAAATATTCTTATATTTATATTTTCAAAAAAGGGTGCTACATACAGTTGGTTGTATTTCCATTCGATTTTAATTCCAAAAGTACAAATTTAAAAATCCATTATCTCTCACGTACATAGTACGAATAATCCGTTTATTTTACGTGTCTACGCAATCAGAGGAATGTATACACCGAATTTCATTATTCTAGGTGCAGCCGTTTGGTTGGCACTATTTTTATCCTTTATTTCCATTTTACCCCTTAAAAGTACGAGTTTCGAAAAAAATATATATTATGTATCAAGTCAATTAGAGGAATGTACACACCGGATTTTCTTTTTTCTAGCTGTTGTTGTTTGATATTTACCATTTTTATCCCGTTTTGCTCCATTTCACCCCCTACGAATAAAAATCATTTATGATACACGTTTTTGTTATAGGGGGAATTTCAAAGAATTTCATAATAAGGGCGACTTTGTAGCTTGTTTGCCATTTTTATACCCTCCACCTCCAGGATGGGGGTATACTAACTTTGTCATTCCGTTTGTAACACCTTGAAATATTGACCTGAGACCCTATAAAGTATATATATTCTTGATCGTCATAAAATTCTAAGACGATCTAGCCATGTCCGTCCGTCTGTCCGTCTGTTGAAAGCACGTTAAAAGGACGTTAAAATTTTCCATAAATGCGTCTTATAGTCGTAGATCGGTTGGGATTGAAATGGGGCGAAATCGGCCCAAAGGGAAAAATTTTTCCCTCACAAGGACTAAAAATACCCATAATAATCCCTACTATTTTAGCGTATTTAAGCATGCTTTTTGAATATGTCTGTTTATATTTGCTTGATATTTGGTATGCGTATTACCCTTATAGCAAAAAACTGCTCCATAAAGTGATTCTTATTTGTAGGGGGTGAAATTGGGCAAAAAAGGGATAAAAATGGTACACATTAAACGACAACAGCTAGAAACACGAAATTCGGTGTGTATATTCCTCTAATTGAGTAGATACATGATATAAAAGTATTTTTTTTTCAAATTCGTACTTTTAAGGGGTAAAATGGGAAAAGAGGGATAAAAATGGTACCAACCTAACGGCTGTACCTAGAATAATGAAATTTGGTGTATACATTCCTCTGATTGCATAGACAAGTAAAATACACGGATTTTTTCAAAATTCGTACTTTTTGAGGTTAATATGAAAAAAGGGGATAAAAATAGTTCCAATCAAATGACCGCAGCTAGAGTCATGAAATTCGGAGTATACAATCCTCTGACTGTGTACACACGGAAAATAAACTGATTTTTCGAAATTCGTACTTTTTGGGGACAAAATAGAAAAAGGGGATAAAAATGGTACCAACCAAATGACCGCAGCGAGAGTCATGAAATTCGAAGTATACATTCCTTTGACTACGTAGACATGACTGTGTATACACGGAAAATAAACGGATTTTTCGAAATTCGTACTTTTTGGGGACAAAATAGAAAAAGGGGATAAAAATAGTACCAACCAAATGACCGCAGCTAGAGTCATGAAATTCGAAGTATACATTCCTTTGACTACGTAGACATGAAAAATAAAAGGTTTTTTCCAAATTCGTACTTTCAAGGGATACAATGGGTACGGAGGTATAAAAATGGTACCAACCAAACGGCTACACATGGAATAATGAAATTCGGTGTATGCATTCCTCTGATTGTGTAGACACTTAAAATAAACAGGTTTTTCGAAATTCGTACTTTTTGGGGTTAAAATAAAAAAATGTGATAAAAATAGTACCAATTAAATGACCGCAGCTAGAGTCATGAAATTCTGAGTATACATTCCTCTGACTGCGTAGACACGGAAAATAGACGAATTTTTCGAAATTCGTACATTTTGGGGTTAAAATTGAAAAAGGGGATACAAATAGTACCAACTAAATTACCGCAGCTAGAGTCATGGAATTCGGAGTATACATTCCTCTGATTGCGTACGAATCGGAAAATAAACAAAATTTTCGAAATTCGTACTTTCAAGGGATACAATGGTACAGAGGGATAAAAATAGTACCAACTAAATGACTACAGCTAGAATGATGAAATTCTAATTGCGTAGAAACGTCAAGGGGGTAAAAATGGTACCAACCACATGGTCGCAGCTGGAATTATGGAATTCGGTGTATACATTCCTCTGCCTGCATAGACACGCAAAATAAAAAGTTTTTTTCCAAATTTGTTCCTTTTCTATTATGGCAAAAATTGGTTCAATCATGAAGTTAGGTTATTCTGCACTATGTACGTCTGATAATGGATTTTTTTGTACTTTTGGAATTAAAATAGAATGAAAATACAACCAACTGTAGCTCCCAATATCTACCAATATTTATGGTATTTCAGCTTTATGAAAATATAAATATAAGAATATTTATTTTTTGATTTGAAATAAATAATGGTTTGAAATAATTAAAATATTATATTTATTTATAAATTTATTTTTTCAATATTTGTATTTGTTTTGGTTTGCCTATATTAAAAAAATTATATTTTCCTGTAATATTACTGCACTTCTACGAAAACCGACAACCTCTGTGGAATGCAATCCATGGTGGAGGGTATATAAAGTTCGGCCCGTCCGAACTTAACGCCGTTTTTACTTGTTAAATCTAGAGATGTAATAATTCAGTCGGATAAGTAATTATGTCTACTCACAGGATATTTCTCATAAAATGGGATACATCTTCCAATGAAAAACTAAGCTAGCGAAAACGATTTCAAATGGTCCATGTCTTTATTCTCCTTCTCCTTATTCACTGGAGGGAAGATTGAAAGTGACCTTGATCAAATCTGACGCATTGTGTTATATTTGACGAACCTGAAATATCCTTATTCAAATGACGCACACTGTATGTATGCAGGTCTATAAAAAGCCATCAAAAATCTTTATCTTTTGTTATGCTTCTCTCTCCGGCTTTGTGTTTTCACTGTTTTTTCCCAGACATTTCTGTTTTTGGTTGCCATGTATGAAGGTATTCCAAGCCATTCTTAAGGATTTGTGTTATTCTTGCTCAGTGAGTTTTTTCTCGACGGTTTGAAAGAGGAAACCTTTTTTCGGTTTGGTTTATGAATGTCTTTCCTTTCGTAAGAATAACAGGAATTTTTATGTTCCTAGCAATGGCACCTTGGAATTCTTAGAAGGGGGTGTTTTGGGGCGTACAATAACAACAAATCCAACAACAACAGGAACACAAGGAACAACAGTCCACAAATTGAGGAACTAACAAAAACACCACGGACAACACAACAACATAAAGAATGAGCGAGGGAGGCAAGGATGGAAGGACGGAAGGACGGAAGGAAGGGGAGGCATGTATTAAACGCATTCATCAAGTGAAGCGTAAGTCGTAAAACTTGGCTACAGAGGAAATTATATATTTTTACGATATTTTTATAGCTCTACATCTTGTTATGAAAACTTTCCCAGTTCAGCGTATTACTTATTACTATTTGCCATAGGTCGGTCGATTCCGGGAATATGTTCATGTTCGCTGCTCTCTCTCTCTCTCCACCCCTCTGTTGATCCTTGCCGCTGATGAAACGGGTGAAAGGACCAGGAACAACATGTGTTATTTGTATTTGTTTTCCTAGCCATTTCATGTTTTATTTAGCAATGCGACTTAAAACTTTAATTTGTTTTTTCTTCGTTTTTCTTTTGGGAGGATAAAAGCATTTTTACGACTGATAGTGCTGGGGGAAGGGGTGGGTGGGGTACTATGACGGTCTGAGTGCTATATAAAGGCCACATGTTCACGATGAAGGTGTTAAATAGAATTAAATATTTATTTGAAATAGAATTGACCTGTAACGAATTGCTCGAAAACTTTTCAAACAAATGGTGGAAGCGTAGTAAAAATAAGCATGCATTTCGAATGACTTATAAGCTGTTAATAATAAATCCCCTATAATCCACTAAATGTCGAACGGAGAGTTTCACTCTCAGCAGTGCTCCCTATGGCCAAATCATGGGTAGTAGAGCTATCGTTAAGGGAGTGCCATGCTCAAATACTGTCCTATGCATTTTATTTTTAAACTAGACATGCCTTTATGTCAAGTCATTGAAAAAAAAATGTACTGACTATTTTTACAAATTTCGGGATTTATTGGAAAGATTTAAATTTGTCATTTAATAATGGAACACAATATCATTCATAAGACTACCACCACTGGACCGGCAGTAACTCATCCGATCAACTCAATTTTTCAAAATTCAAAAATCTTCTTCGATGTGTGTTCTTAGGCATTCTCAGCCACAGCAGCAATGCTTTCTATTGAACACATTGGACGAGAACGTACATGGGTTGGTTTGTCCACGACCGATCCATTTTCATGAACTCGCATTACAAATTGACGCACAAACTGAACCGAATGTCGGTCCACATAAAAGACCCACTACTTTAGAAGTAAGTTTTTAATATTTCCCAATTCTGTTCGAGCGTACAGCGTCCCATTTTGCAAATGTCAAACATAAACCTGAAAATAAACACGTAACGAAAGGCTAAAGTCGGACGGAGCCGACTATATGATACACTCTACTTTCTATCCTATTACAACTCAATTTGGTAAAAAAGTGAAATCGGGAAGGATTTTTGTATCCTCTAAATGTATGTGTTTGAAAAAAGATGTTAATCGGAAAGATCTGTATGGGGGTATATCCAAACATGGAACGATGAGACCCACTTCTACCATATATGTTTATAGGTGAACTATAATATGTAAAGTTTGACCAAAATCGGTTAAACATTTGGGAGAAACATTTGTATACATATAAATACATTTATATCTAAATCTGAACTGATCTTATCCACTTTTGCCACAGGTGTTTCTAGTTGGATTATAGATGTTGTGCCAATTTTAAAGAAAATTTTAAAATAAGAATATGTGGGTTCTAGAGCGGAAAGGTCAACTCGGGAGCGACATTTGTATGGGGCTATAGCTAAATCTGAACCGATCTTACCCGCTTTCATTGCAGGTGTTTCTAGTTAGATTATAAGATGTTGTGCAGAATTTGAAGAAAATCGGGTACTATATGTGGTTTCTAGAGCGGAAAAAGTCAAATTGGGAGCGACTTTTGTATATCTAAATCTGAACCGATTTGCCTCAAATTAAATAGCGTTTGTCCTTGATCCACAAAATTTATTTATGCCAATTTTTGTTAAGATCGGGCTATAATTGCGACCTGTAATTTGTTTACAACAAATACAACAAGACGGACAGACGGACATTGCTAAATCGAATCAGAAAGTGATTCTAAGCCGATCGGTATAAAAAACGATGTTTCCTTTTGGGTGTTACAAACAAATGCACAAAGCCATAATACTCTCGGGGAGTGTATAAAAAATAGAAATGAGTGTTATTCTACCATTCAAAGTCAAAGTAATCGGTAGTTCATATTTAAAATTTTTAAATGACCCATCCTATATTTGGAAGTCTAGAAGAAAACTGAAGGTGAGGTACAATGACATTCTCAAATCTTTTGATTGTTCTATGATTGGTTTGTTTTGAGTTGTTTTCAAGTCATAAGGGAATACACATGAATTCCATAAGTTTTCGTTGAAAAGTTTATAGCTCTGCAGATTTCCGTTGAGCTAGGAGACAGAAGGTTCGCAAAAGCAATAACTGTATGTTTGGTATGATCTGATTGAAGAATTTCTGGACAATGGGTGTCGTATGAGTTACTTTTACCAATGATAATATTGCTCATTCGACTGACCCTAATTAAATAAAATTGTATTCTATAAAATATAAACGCAAAGAAGTTTCGAGCCAGAACAATATCGTGGTTCAAAGCATAGTTTCCAGATCGTCTTGAAACCTAACTATGAAATGTGAAGTTTTGTTATAGTCCTCGCACAGTGGTTCAGAATCACAATCCGTCGTCCAAAATTCAATAATACCCAAGCATTATATTAAGATATTAAGATTTTAAATCGGATGATCGGATATATATTATAAATTAGCCCTAAGTTGACTACTTTTCGTATTTTTCGATTTTAAAGAAAAGTACAATTTTTATTTTTTGTTTTTATATTTTTAACATTACATATTTGTCAGAGAAATTTTATTTTATTTTTCATATTACAGATTTTCACCTTTTTCAGAATTTGAAAAATGAAAAAATGCAAATATATTTACAAATGGCATGGTGACATTTATTTCTTGACTGCACACTACCACTATCATCATTTCTACCCTGTGAAAGACTTCGTTAGGTGGCTTAGCAGCTAAACATACCCGGCCTCTTAAAGTAATGATTCTCACAAAGAAATGAGATATAGATATCTAAATAAAAGTGATCTCTGTTAATTTATTTTGGTACCTTTTAAAATTTTGCAGAGAAAATGTGCGAGAAATACGTAAATCTTTCTGCTGAATTCCCGCGGGAAACCCGTACAAATTTCCCGGGACACGGGAAACAGAAAATATGAAATTTCCCGCGGGAAAAATCCCGGGATGCAAACCCTAGTAAAAATTCACAAAAAGTCCCAAAACTGCTTCAGAGTTACATTTCACTCCCCAAAGGAGTTTTGCTTAAATTGCCTGTCATATCGCATAAAATCACAAATAGTTTTAAGTTCTCTTTCTTTATCTTTTCTCCGATTTTCTACTATTTGCTTTAGCTTAAATGCTTCAATACTACTTATGTTTTCCAACTTTAAACGTTTCCTCTTTCGTTTTGTGTTTCATGTTTCTCCACTTAAATAAATTGATAAATTGTTTCAGATATTCGGTGGGGAGTTTACCATGCTGCTGCCGCCGCCACAGCTAATGCTTTCCTTCGGTTTTGTTAACATTATTATAAAACTTATCTTTATTGGCATTATACCCATAGTCATAGTCATAGCCATACACACTCTCATTCACTTTCCACGTTATGCTCTTATCCCCGGCATAGAATCTGCTAAATAATTAATACAATAGACACTTGAGGAAAACTCCAGCTCTTAACATAACTACCAATATGCTCGCACACACAGACATGCATGTATGCATACAACCATACGGCCGAGTAATTTCGACTAAATAACTTTGGCTACAGAGGACTTAAGGATGGCTGGATAGAGTTGATGCTCATGGGTGGAGTGAATGGTGGTTTAGATACACTCTAAAGAGTACAATTCTTTCTTACTCGTAACTAGTGCAGAAAAAAATGTAATCTTCCAAACAATTTCTCCAGCAAACATACGACATACTCACACGCATACACATACATACATAGGCGTATATACAAATATTTATGTACCAAAATGCCATGTATGCTCCAAAAAACCTCCAAGAATGAAATTCTCCTTTGTTTCTTGTTCGACGGGTGGAGAATGTGAAGAAGGATAATGCATGTCGACGATTTGGGCACAAAATATATGTACGCAGTGCGAAGGGCTGCACTCGAAGAAAAAACTTCAGGTGGAATATATACCCACGCCATGAACTAAACCATAAAGCGAAACTTAGCTGATATTTTAATTAACATATATTCGGAAATTCCACTTTTACATAGTTTTCAGATGATCAATATTCAACATTATCTGTAAATAAATACACAGGTACAGTGTCGAATGTTGATAATAATTCAGTAGGTCCTTAGAGAATATCAAATGCATTTTTTAAATAGATTCACTATTTATCATAAATTAATGTCATGGGTCACACATGCATTTCTATTGATATATATAGATAGGGTGGTCCAGTACAACATTCTTTTTAAAAACTCAGAAAGTTAGCCAAAATTAATCTATAATTACACCGTACGACAATTAAAACAAGTAAGGAAAGGCTAAAGGCTCATTACAATTTAATTCTGTAAAAAAGTGAAATCGGGAAGTATTTTTGTATCCTGTAAATGTATGTGTTTGACAAAAAAGGATAAATCGGAAAGGACATCTGCATGGGGGTATATAGAAACATGGCACATCGTCCCATGTATGTTAATAGATGAAATATAATATGTAAAGATTGGCCTAAATCGGTTAAACATTTGGGAGCAACATTTCTAAAGGGTGTTTTTTATTGAGGTATAGAACTTCGAATTGAAATAAAACACAAGAAAATCGTTTTAATGTCCATCAATTTGGCTTTATTGGAAGGATAGTTTTATGCCATTAATGTTTAAATATGATTTCGGGCATGTGGCCGCCGCGGCTGGCTCGAATATAGCCAGCATATGGGGCCGTATGTTGGCAATAACGCCACGAATGCTGGCTTTCAAGTCCCCTAACGTTTCTGGTTTGTTGGCGTACACGAGCGACTTCACATATTCCCAATGAAAATAATCCAATGGTGTCAAATCACACGATCTTGGTGGCCAATTGACAGGTCCATTCCGCGAAATTATGCGGTTAACCGAATTAATTGCTCTGATGGACGATTATGTCGACCATAAAATGGACGGAGCTTGCGGTGAACTTCGCGAACTGAACCATTACTTTCGAAATAAATTTGCACGATTTGCAAGCGTTGTTCTTTTGTCAACCTGTTCATGATGAAATGGCAAACCAAACTAAATATTAATCACTTGACAGCTGACAAAATGGCCGCCAGTTAAAAAAGTGATGCCAACTTAAAGTTCTATACCCCAATAAAAAACACCCTTTATATATAAAAAATTTATATCTAAATCTGAACCGATCTTACACGCATTCACCATGGGTGTTTTTAGTTGAATTATAAGATGTTGTGCCAAGGACGATCGGTATTGAATTTAGAGGATATCGGTTCAGATTTAGATATAGCCCCCATACAAATGTAGCTCCCGATTTCACTTTTTTCGCTTTAGAAACCGCATATTGTTCCCGATTTTCTTTAAAATTGGCACAACATTCTATAATTGAACTGGAAACGCCTATGCTGAAAGTGGGTAAGATCGGTTCAGATTTATATATAGCCTCCATACAAATGTCGCTCCCGATTTGACTTTTCCCGCTCTAGAAACCACATATTTCACTCGATTTGCTTCAAATTTGACACAGTACCCTATAATTTGACTGGAAAAGGCTATGGTGAAAATCGGTCAGATCGGTTCAGATTTAGATATATCCCCCATACAAATGTCGTTCCCGATTTGACTTTTTCCGCTCTAGAAACCAAATATTGTTCCCGATTTTCTTTAAAATTGGTACAACATTCTATATTTGAACTAGAAACTCCTATGCTGAAAGTGGGTATGATCGGTTTAGATTTAGATATAGCCGCCATACAAATATCGCTCCCGATTTGACTTTTTCCGCTCTAGAAACCACATATTGGTTTCTATTTTCTTTAAAATTGGCACAACATCGTATAACACAGTGCAACACGAAAAAAAATAACCATATACGGACACCGCTACATGATAAAAGACCAAAAAAAAAAAGACCCGTGTTTTTTTTCCCCCCAAAGTCATGCACTTTTTTTTTATGGGCCCCCAGAGATTTGAGGCCTCGGTGTAATTTTTGGAAAAAAGTGATCATATTCTCAGGCTCATATCTTGCAAACCGTTCGGAATTTTGATTTACTCTCTGAGGCAAAGTTCTAGCTCTTGTCATAAAGAACATATATATGTGAACATATAAAATCAAAAAAACTTCATCTTCAAGGTCAAAATCGCAAAAAACTTAAAAAAATTCGATTCATATATATGTGAAAATATAAAATCAAAAAAACTTCATCTTCAAGGTCAAAATCGCAAAAAACTTAAAAAAATTCGATTTTTTTAACCTTTTTTCCCCTGTTCTGGTCCATAGGTAGCAAACCTTTGAAAATTCAGGGAAACAATCAACTACAAAAATGTACCTAAGATCTCAATAAAAAAAATTCCAAAAATGTTGCACAGTGTAATCCAACTAAAAACACCTATGGTAAAAGTGGATCGGTTCAGATTTAGATATAGCCCCAATACAAATGTTGCTCCCGAATGTTTAACCGATTTTGGCCAAACTTTACATATTATATTTCACCAATAAACATCGTTCCATGTTTCAATATACCCCCATACTGATGTCATTTCCGATTTAACATTTTTGTCAAACACATACATTTATAGGATTCAAAAATTCTTCCCGATTTCACTTTTTTACCGAATAGAATTGTAGTGAGATAGAAAGTGGGGCGTATCATATAGTCGGCTCCGTCCGTCTCTAGCCTTTCTATACATGTTGGGGAGATGACCACATGTCCATACTTTGGTATATCCCAAATCGCGTCCATTCTGCTCTAGATCTTACATCGGATCTTCATCAAATTTCGTGAATGAGAAAGATATAGGCGCATGTTTTGGCACAGGCCTCAAGTGTTGTTATAGCCCCCTTCAAATGTCCGTCCGATTCATCTTATTACCGCTAAATACAGACTATAGAATTTATCATTGGATCTTGATCAATTTTTCCAGATCATGTTATATTTACTTTACTCGGAATATCTGCTGGAAAGTTGGATCAATTACTTTATTATTTACCTAATGAGTATGGTAGTTGACTAAAGATGAATTTATAGTAACTGCATAATTTATATGAACATAAAATTGCTCCCATGAAATACCTGGGTTTAGCAATCAAAGCGAGGTATATACGCAGGGAGTGGTGTAGGGTATTATATAGTCGGCCCCGCCCGACTTTAGCCTTTCCTTACTTGTTACTATTTAAGGTGGAAACTTGAAATTGTTGTTAATACTAAACTAATACAAATAGAGGCACGAAATTTTTAGTATTTTTAACAGACATTCTTCTCTTTCATTTAATACACATGTGTATGACTCTCGAAATTATGAAAATAAATTATTAAGAAAATACATCTATATATATATATATATATATATATATATATATGGTATACGGTGTAATACATAAAATACATTATATTCAAATTTCGATACTCTTTGCAACACAGCTTCAATATTAACGAAATTTGGCACTTTTATTTTATTAATTGTCTTGCACAAAGTGAAGACAATTAATGCTTCTGTAATTCTGTAAAACTACTACTGTACAAATTTGTTCTTAATGTTCTCACCAAAATGTACTTTATTATTTTGAAAAAAAAGACAAACGAAAAAACTAAAACAAATGAGCGCTGGTACGGCAGAAGTATTGCTGGGTAACTATACCTGCATATACACATGCTTACATATGCAACTCAATGAGATGCTTGTAAGATGGTATATGGTAAGACATATTGTAAAGTCGTTTAAGTTTCTATTTTTGATTTGACTGTTTCTGCTCTAGAGACCAGACATTTTAACCGATTTTGTTCAAATGTGGCACAACACCTTAAGAGCAGATGTTGATTTTGAATAAAACACAAATTATTTAGGAAATTATTGTAATTTCTTTTTATTATGATAATATTGGTATAGTCCAATTAGGAATGGAACAAAATATCAGCCAAACGGCCGCCACAACCTCGGCGGCACACCCCCACCCGATGGTTCAAATTTTCGATGACGCTGAGGCATAGGTTATATGCCGTTAATGTGCCGAATTATCTCATCCTTTAGCTCTTGAATTGTTACTGGCTTATCGGGGTGCAGCTTTGCTTTCAAATAACCCCAAAGAAGGAAGTCCAACGGTATCAAATCACATGATCTTGGCGGCCAATTGACATCGCACCCTCGTGAGATAACACGGCCTTTGAATTTGTCGCGCAAAAGAGCCATTGTTTCGTTAGCGTCCTGTTGAAACCACATATCGTCCACATACATATCTTCCAATTCAGGCCATAAAAAGTTAGTTGTCATCTTACGATAGCGAAGACCATTCACAGTAATTGCCTGACCGGCCTCATTTTGGAAAAAATACGACCCGATTATGCCGCCAGTCCATAAACCGCACCAAACAGTCACTCTTTGTGGGTGCATTGGTTTTTAGACAATCACTCTTGGATTATGATTCGCCCAAATGCGGCAATTCTGCTTATTGACGAATCCACTGAGGTGAAAATGTGCCTCATCACTGAATATGATTTTCTTCAAAAATTGAGCATCCACTGTTGCCATTTCTTGTCACCATTCTGACCATTGACGACGTTTGGACCATTCCAAGAGGCTTCAAATCTTGAGTCAATTGCACATTGGATTGGAGGATTACTAATTACTACGATTAAAAAGTTTTCGAAATAATTTCCTATTATTCGCGGTTTTAAGGTTCATAGCCGCTTTTGCTCGTTTAAAATTGAGCACTATGAATGTTGAAATAAGCTCGTAGCCATTAATGATCAAATATGTATATAAATAAGACATATTGTCAAGTCGTTGACGTTTTTAATGAAATGTTGGCAATGTTGTGTAGAAAACTCATTTTCTGGGATGTACACAGCGAATTTAAAGATTCCAGCTTCATCCGTCAGATTGGTAACCTTTTTAATCCTTTTTCTAATTTTTTTTTACAAAAAGTGATTACTGCGGTGGGGCAGGGTAAACAAAAAAGTCAAATTGGATTTTTTTGGAAAATTTTCATTTTCTCGGCAAATATGGCTAAAATGATTTTTACACATAACATTTTTGTTTTATGATTTTCTCGCGATCTAGCCAACGGATACGACTGAAATTTTGTTTGTTTTTTAAGAACCAATGTCGATTGTAACGTATATGTAGTCAGTTGCAAAATCGCTGCAATTGTTGAAGAATCCAAAATTCGCGGTTGCAATTGCGTATAAAGGGTGATTTTTTAAAAGCTATAGGAAAGTTTTTCAAGCAAAAAAACACATAAAATTCAGAAAAATGCATGAAATCATTATTTGAATCGATAGTACGGCCAATATAATTTCATGTTTGAAGATTATTTCATGCAAATGTTGATCTTGACTGTGCCTCAAATGGTCCATCCGCTTAGTCCAATTTTGGCATACTCTTTCCAACATTTCGGCCGGTATCTCACGAATAAATGCTTCAATGTTGTCTTCCAATGCGTCATTTGAAGCGGGCTTGTCTGTATAGACACGAGCTTTAACATGGCCCCACAAAAAATAGCCTAAAGGCGTTAAATCGCACGATCTAGGCGGCCAATTGACCGGTCCCGAACGTGAAATAAAATGTTCACCGAACTAGCCTTTCAATACGTCCATTGTTGCGCGTGCTGTGTGGCATGTGGCGCCATCTTGTTGAAACCACATGTCATGCAAGTCCAGCTCTTGCATTTTGGGCAAAAAAAAGTTGGATATCATCTCACGGTAGCGCTCATCATTCACAGGTACGTTACGATTCGCATCATCTTTGAAGAAGTACGGTCCAATGATGCCATCAGCCCATAAACCGCACCAAACTGTGACTTTTTCTGGATGCTCTTGCAATGCTTCTGGCTGATATTTACTCCAAAATCGACAATTCTGCCTATTTACATACCCATTGAGATTCGTCGCTGAACACAATTTTTCGGTAAAAAAGTGGAAGAAGCGCGCAATGAACTTTCTTAACAGAGCACGCATTTTTATAATAAAATTCAATAATTTGCAAGCGTTGTTCGTTTGTAAGACGATTCATGGTTAACTTATAGACCAAACTGAAGATGTTTGACAGTGAAACAAAACACGAAACGTGCGTCAGCTGTTTAAACCAGTGTTGCCAAAAAGATAATAGCTTAAAAATCACCCTTTATTTAAACTTTATCTATTCAGGATTCTGAAACTTTTCTGACACAAATATTCCCCATGAAGTCAGCAATCATATGCCATAAAAATATGTTGGTATTCTCAATATGATAAAAAGTTACGCGGGTTTTTCTAAATATAATTTTCACAATTTTTTACTTTACAGTCACTATTTATCCTATTTTAGCCTGATAACTTGGGAACCAAATTGCTATTAACGGCGAAATGATGGAATGTGATAGTACGATATGCCCTAAATCTACAAAAATGTTTTAAACAAAATCGTTGTAGCGAATTACAACCTTCTTTATATGCTGCTCCATTTTTTAACTATATTATTTCATATTATTTTTATGTTCGTAGCCACTTTTGCAGTCACAAATTAACGTGTGAGTAGATAGCCAAATCAGAAAAAATTGAAAAAAATATAGCTTTAGAAAAAATGTTTTCTCCAAATTTATATGACAGATGACATCCAAATCTGAGAATAGTTCGGCATAAAAAACTCATTTTCGAGAAAATGGTTCGTAGCCACTTATGAATATAAGCGCTCCGTATGTACGATATTTGTGTACATTTCTTTGAGGATTGCTGTCTTTATGAATAATTAGTTTTATATTTTGCGTCAATTATTACATCTTATTTTATTTAACAAATGTCGCTATTAACCAAATATATCACAATTTTCCCAATATTTTACTGCACTTAAACGTGAAGACGACATCCTAATACATTGGAATACAATTCAGGGTGGAGGGTATATAAGCTTCGACCCGGCCGAACTTGGAGTTTTTTTACATGTTTCAATTGATCCATTCCCAAACTACCTTGAAGTTAGAGTAATCCCTATGAACCAACAACATCACCATTGATATAGGGAAAATGGTCACTAAAACAAACTGTAGCCCAACAATGATATCGATATGTTACTCTCAATTGAACGCACTTTTTTCGCCGAGTCCTATGCTTTTGTGTGGTTTTCTCTATTCGTTTGGTTTTTGCCTTCTTCTATTTTTGGCAATTGCCTGACAGCACTTAACCTGGGTTAAATCGTGCACCAGTTTCCGCACCATGTACACGGTGGTGCGAAGAAAAGCACGGGCGAAATATGATGCTAAAGTGTAACAATTATTTTTTAAAGGAAAATAATAAAACAGCCAACAAGTGGCGAAGCAACTATTCACGTTTTCTTTTGTTCGTTCGTTTATTCCTTTTCGTTTATTTAGTTTCCATTGAAAAGAAAACGGCCGGCTAAAGAGGGAAAATGTGGCAGGCATTTAATGTAGACCTTTAAAGTGTGTTGGGTGAAAGCCTCCGATGGCAGAAACGAGGTCCACCTTTTTTGTTTGTGAAATTTTCCCTTTTCTGAGAATGTTTGTTTGTTTATCAGCTTGTTTGGTATTTTTATTATTTATTATTAACTCCTCCAGTTAATATCTCCATTATTTCGACAGCTCATAAATTATTGTGTTTCTTGTTGTTGTTTTTTGCTCTCCCTTCCTACCGTCTGTAGTTTTTTAAGCGTTCATTCATTCGTTTTTGTTTTTTGTGCTGGTTTTTGCACAAGTGTCTAGGATGTTGAATTGCCCGAAAGCCTAATCAGCTGCATATCTTAAAATTTTCTCCACTTCTTGTGGGTACCCTACAGGAAGCGTAAGTGTTGCGAGATATTGGTTTGTCAATGGTATCGGCATAAAGTCAATCATCAGTGGAAATCATCATCTGAGATCATGACTTTATAGGTGAAGTAAAATTAAGTACTCATTTTTAAATCCTCCACCTCCAGGATGGGGGTATACTAACTTTGTCATTCCGTTTGTAACACCTTGAAATATCGACCTGAGACCCTATAAAGTATATATATTCTTGATCGTCATAAAATTCTAAGACGATCTAGCCATGACCGTCCGTCCTTCTGTTGAAAGCACTCTAGCATCTGAACGAAAGCAGCTAGCATGTCCAAATTTTCCATAAATGCGTTTTATAGTCGTAGATCGGTTGGGATTGAAACTGGTCGAAATCGGCCCAATGTGAAAAGGACTTAAAATAACCATAATAATCCCTAATATTTCGAGTACCTCAGCATGATTTTTAAATATGTCTGCTTATATTTGCTTGATATTTGGTATGCGCTTTCCCCTTGAAGCAAAAACGTGCACCATAAAGTGATTCTTATTTGTAGGGGTGAAATGGGGCAAAAAGGGATAAAAATGGTCCATATCAAACGACAGCAGCTAGAAACACGAAATTCGGTGTGTACATTCATCTAATTGAGTACAATACTTAATATAAAAGAATTTTTCCAAATTTGTATTTTTAAAGGGGTAAGTAAAATGGGAATAGAGGGAATAGAGAAAAGTGGTACCAACAAAACGGAAGCACCTAGAATAATGAAATTCGTTGTATACATTCCTCTGATTGCATAGAAACGTAAAATAAACAGATTTTTCGAAATTCGTACACTTTGGGGTTAAAATGGAAAAAGGGATAAAAATAGTACCTTCCAAATGACCGCAGCTAGAGTCATGAAATTCGGAGTATACATTCCTCTGACTGTATAGACACGAAACTTAGAATAAATTAGTACTCTCAAGGGATTCAATGGGTGCAGAGGGATAAAAATAGTACCAACCAAACGACTACAGCTAGAATGATGAAATTCGGTGTGTACATCCCTTTAATTGAGTAGATACGTAAAATAAAGAGATTTTAGAATGTCGTACTCTTAAGGGGGTAAAAAAGAAAAAGGGGATACAAATGGTACCAAGTAAATGGCAAGTAAAGTAGAATCATGGAATTCGGTGGCTAGACACGAAAAATAAAAATATTTTTCCAAATTTGTTAATTTTACTTTTATGGCAATAATTAGTTGAATCATGAATATAGGTTATTTTGCACTGTGTACGTGAGATAATCGATTTTCAAAATTTGTACTTTTGGAATTAAAATAGAATGGAAATACAAGCAACTGTTGCGCCCACTATCTACCAATATTTATGTTATTTAAGCTTATTGAAAATATAAATATAAGTATATTTTTGAATTTATTTGAAGAATTATTTCGTTACGTAAACGTGCCTTATAAGCGTTGTTTGATATAATAAAAATATCCCTACAAACATTTGGATGATATATCACCAAGAAGATATTGCGGCAATATCATCCATTTATCATTTTGAAGAAATTCATCAAAATATTTTTTTTTTCTTATCACCATTGTATCATTTTGAAGAAATATTGGCGATATTTATTTTGTTGTCATTTTTCGTATATATGTTTCGGAAATAATAAAAGAAAATATCTGTTTCATTGGAAATCCGTGTTTATTTCCACATTCTGCTATTGCATTGCAAAATGAACTAGCATACTAGTTCAAGTTGAAGTTCTAAATGAAATCAGTAGCAAGTGACGAAAAGCCAACTTGTAAGTAAATTTTTGATACACATCTTTTGGGTATAACATTTTAGGCATTTTAACAACAGGCAATGTTTTCAAAATTGGAGGAGTGGCATGCAGTTTTGATAAGACACGCTATCAAAGAGATTTTAACTGATCGCTAGGTCAACAAATTTACTTGGATGGAATCCAAGGAGAAGCCATCGACTCAAAATTATAACATTTCTGCATTTAAAGGTATTTTTGAAATTTATATATTATATAAATTTTGAATAATATAGCTTGTGTTATATGCATTATATTTGTTTTATTTTCAGGTATATGCTGTGGTTGTGCAAAAACGTCCAATTGATTAGCCAGAAACATTTTTATCATGCGAAAGACCGAAAGAATAAAGAACATAAGGTGAAAAGAGCAGTGGTATAATATAAGCTTGCTATCTGTATTATTTTTCTCTGATGTCCATCTATTTAAATTCTAACTCTTAGTTGTTTTATGTTTACTTATCATTTAAGATGTTATTGTATTTCATTACTAGCCACTTTATTAATTTTGAATTATGAAAAACATAAAAATGTGGAAAATCGCGTTTTTGTCTTCTAGGTGGTTATCTGGCGATATCCGGTTTTTATCTTCCAGGTGATATTATGGCGATATCATCCAGATTTCTTCCGGATGTTAATCTGGCAATATCGCCGATTTATCATCCGAATGTATTGCTTTCGAAGTGCATTGGCGTATCGCCCTGGCCGCACAAACTTCTCCAACTGAGGTAACTTCCGCAATACGAATATGATTGTTGCCGCAATATTATTTTTCTTCTAGACGATACGAATTCGAATCGTTTTCGTATTACTTTGCTTGTTGGGATTATATTTTAATCCAGAGTAGGAGGTA
This sequence comes from Polietes domitor, assembly GCA_947397865.1. Taxonomy (NCBI): domain Eukaryota; kingdom Metazoa; phylum Arthropoda; class Insecta; order Diptera; family Muscidae; genus Polietes; species Polietes domitor. The sequence goes on from OX377618.1 coordinate 194,349,894, forward strand.
TATTAATACAGAGTAGGAGGGTATATCATTTGGGGCTTAAGACCCTAATTATGTTTGGACCAAATCCGTTTCACGACTTTTTAACATGTTTGAGCCATGTCCGTCCGTCCGTCTGGCTGGCTGGTGTACACGATAACTCTCGAAAGGAGTTAAGGAATCAATTCAAACTTTGCACATGATAATATTTTCCCCAAACTTAGTTTAAATTCGAAGATGGACGAAATTGCTACGCCCCTTCTAGCACCTCCCACACAAATAGCCCATATTCCAATACTAAAACCCAAATAACTTCCATACGGCTAATCGGAATCAGCTATATTTTGGTTTTGATAATGTTTTTATAGTCACTTTAAGTGCACTAAATATGGCGGATTTTGCCACGCCCCTTCCAGTACCTGCCACACAAATCACGCAAACAACGTACAATTAAAGCTGTTATAACGTCTATGCTGTTGATCGGAATGTGAAATTTGATATTTAGCAATGCTTTTTTAGCTGTTACATTCGCATGGAATATGGGCGAAATTGCCACACCCCTTCTGTTACCTCCCACTCAAAGTGGCATAAACTTTGGTTACAATAAAACCAACATAATATCCATTCGGGTAGTCAAAATCATTTGCAATTTGATATTTGAAAATGTTTTTATAACCACTTTAATCCTAAAAATATGTACGCTTTAGCCACGCCCCTTCTTGACCATTCTCCAATTATCTATATCGTAGGTGATATTAAATCCTATAATAATAAAACTACTATACCGGTGCATGGAATCCACTATTACTTGATATTTGATCATGTTTTTACAATTGTTTTATAAATGTGGAAGCTGTCATATATAAAATTTAATTCCTTAAAACTTCCGTATATATGTTCTCTGAGAGTGAGGGTATATAAAAGGTCATTTTTTAAAAGCTATAGGAAAGTTTGAAAAAAAAAAACATAAAATTCAGAAAAATTCATGAAATCTTTATTTGAATCGATAGTACGGTCCATATAATTTAATGTTTGAAGATTATGTCTTGTGGGTCGATTAAACTGACCATAAAATGGAAGAGCACGATGAACTTTCTTAACAGAGCAAGCATTTTGATAATAAAATTCAATAATTTGCAAGCGTTGTTCGTTTGTAAGACGATTCATGGTTAAATTATAGACCAAACTGAAGATGTTTGACAGTGAAACAAAACACGAAACGTCCGTCAGCTGTTTAAACCAGTGTTGCCAAAAAGATAATAGCTAAAAAATCACCCTTTATAAGTCGGTTTAGCCGACTGAAGCTTACTTACTTGTTTTAATTGACTTGAAGTATTATTTCGATACGTAAACGTATTGGTAGCCTTACCTTATAAGAGTCGTTTGAAATAATAAAAATATTATATTTATTTATAAAATATTTTTTTCAATATTTTTATTTGTGTTGGTTTGGCTATATTAAAAATATTGACATTTTCCTATAATTTATTTTTGTTTTTTTCGTTTGATTTTTTGTCTGTAATCAATATTTGATTTGAACTGGGATATTGTTCTGGCTCAAGACCATTTAGCATCTATATTTAATAGAATGCAAAGTTATTTACGAAGGGCATGGTGACATTTATTACTTGGCTGCAAACTACCACGATCATGATTTCGACCATGTCAAAAGTGACCATGTTTCAAGTGGCTTCGCAGCGACTTTTCAACATCAAACCCGGCCTCTATAAGGAGATGATTCTCACAAACGAACGAGAAGCACAACTCACTTGCCGAATTTGCGTTTAAAAAATCGCACCAAGTTTAAAGTACACATACCATCTTACAATCATCTCATTGAGTTGCATATACACATACTTACATATGCAACTCAATGAGATGCGTGTTCGACCTTAAATATATAATACCCTAGAGGAGGTATTAGTGCCCAAAATAATCACCTGCTTAAAAACCGCTCTGGAAAAATGTAGTTTGAAGGGAAACTTGTCTTGGAGTATGCAACACAGTCGACTCTGACTCGGCACACTCAGTGCAAATTGTAGTTGTTCCTCTGCTTCCTTATTCATCATCCGTGTTTGCTCGTATCTCGGAACGGCGCGCCGCACCGTATACAAAGTACGAGTAACAAGTACTTGTTATGGACGTTAACGTTAATACCTACGCAATGTTATGGTTTATCACTGTTGCCTGGTTGCGACAGTCAGACGGTCGATCGGTCGGTGCGACGTTCTTGCCATGCTTTATTTACATCCATTGCGTCGTTGTTGTGCTTTGTTCGCTGAGTTCTGCCGCTGACTGCCTTTTTTCATCCTATTTTTTTCCTTTAACATTTAATTGCCCTTTTTTATGCTGACAATATTATCTTTTGGCTCAGAGATATGAAACAACAACAGCAACGACAACACCAACAAAGTAATAGCCGTAGCAAAAACATTTTCTTCCTGCTAAAAGGGAAAAAGCAACATAAATGTTGTGTTTCTTTTTTCTTTTATTTTGTTGTTCTTGAAACGGCGGCAACAGCAACGAAAAAGGTCTTTAATAAAATTGCCCGGAGCATAATGATGACAGACTGTAACAATGATGTATATAAGCAACAATTAATTATATTTTCACGAACGTCTTCAGACCCAACAGCACCATCACACGACCGCACCACCGCCTAATCACAATCACACAGCCAGCCCCTCACCTTTGCTGAGATTCGCTTTCTATTGGAAAACTTAAGGAGAAACCACAAACTAATTGTTGTTGCTGTTGTTGTCATCTCAAGCTATGTATGAACGTATGAATGGATAGATAGAGATTGAAGATTTGTAAAAATAACACATACTTATATTTGCACTTACTTAAGTCAGTACGTCTTCCTATTAGATAGGGATGTCCAATGGAAGTTAATATACAACATTTACTTTTTTTGCTCTTCAATAAAATGAGAGCGAATTCAAACACAAGAACAGCAATTAAAGAGAAGGAGAAATTTGGAATTGCAGTTTGTAGCATAACACGGTTTCTTTGATATTTGTCACAATAGTAAAGAATAGTAACAAAATAAAAACAAATATTCTCCTGTGAAACAGAAAAACGATAATTATGTTCAATTTGTTTCTAGACCAAACTAATGTACTGTTCTTCAATTTCGACATAACGCATGTTCTCTTATTTAGTGTTTTTGGGGACGCCGTTGTCGGAATTTACGAAATTACTCCAGAAATACAAAACTTTCAGAATCCATAAAATTCAAACAAATTTTCCCCTTCACTACAATAAGTTAGAATACGCAAGATTTCAATCTGCTCCAATTGCCAAACAAAAACATATTTGGACAGCAATTGGATGCTGCTTATGTTATGGCAAGGGGTTCAGGGGAAGACGTCCGTCATGAACCACACATCATCATATAGACACCGATTTGGTATTTTGTATATAAGTTTTTGAAACAGGTTATCTTGCCTTATTTTTTTAAGGTACTGTGATAAATATATGTTGTATGAAAAAAGTGAATACAAACAAACATTACAAATATTATTACATTGAAAAAGGTTTTGGCCCCACACTGGTCCCAAATCCAGCATGAAGCTTAGTTCGCATCGACGAAATGTGTTCTTCTGAACATTATTACAAAAGCAAAATATAGCATACAAATATACTACTTTATACGACATTTTAAATAATTACTTCATGAAATAATATAAAATGTTTAGCAAAGCGAATGATTTATAAATAAAATAAAATAATACACAAAGCCGATTCAGAGATATGATCAAATATGTCTCCTATGGCTAATTGAAAATAGTGTCAAACTAAAGTGGGAACACTTTCACATTTACACTTTGAGTCAAGTTGAGTCCTACATATAACTTTTGGTCCACGACATTTATAGGTTATGCTCACTACGACTCACTTACAACAACACTTAAGATAACTGACAATACAACAGTAATCATAAAAATATAATTTTTCAACTACTTACGCTGGCCTTCAATTTCAATAATATAGTTATTTTATCGTTTTTGTTTTATACCTTTCTAAGCTTTTGGTATAACTGCTTAAGACCAGAATTATTCCCACATGTTTGAACGACAAATTTTAAATAACTTTCAGGCTTGCAGTGTTGCCACCCAGTTTTCTCCAATACATTTATTGAGTTTTGTTAATATCGGGCAATAACTGCGACCTGTACTTTCACTACAACAATAAATTGCTAAATCGATTCAGAAAGTGGTTCTAAGCCGATCTGTATAATAAACAATGGGCCTAACTCGTTTCCTTTTGGTGTTACAAACAAATGTACAAAGACATAATACCCTAGTGAAGGGTATAATGAAGTACGATGAGCTGAAACAATAATTACAGGACATTTTTGAAAAAAAAAAATCAGCTATTATTTCGAATGACCTTTTGACCCGCTTTGTGGAAGTAGAATTTGACCAGGCATTTAATCAATGAAGGAGATTTTAAATATGCAACAAAATTAATTGTGGGTTCCACTCTTTATTAATAGTAATGCTCAAAAGTATATATCGATACCAAAGTATAAAAAAAGACTCAACTAACATTTTTTTGCACATCGAGATTTTTGGTTATTTTAACAAAACACAACAACTTCGGTCATAATAAACAAAAATATCGATTTGGAAAAAAATGTTAGTTGAGTCTTTTTTATATTTTGGTAACGATATGTGCCAATAAGAGAGATAGTAGTCTAAGTCAAAAATCAAAAAAAAAAATAAGATATGCCAAATTTTCTCTTTAATTTGATTAGATCTCTAATCTAAGAACTTTTAATAATATTCTAAGAAAACAAGTAAAGAAAGGCTAAAGTCGGGCGGGGCCGACTATATAATACCCTACACTACTCCCTGCGTATGTACCTCGCTTTGATTACTAAACCCAGGTATTTCATGGGAGCAATTTTATGTAGTTCATACAAATTAATAAATCATATGAATATAATTTATATTCTATAAATTCATCTTTAGTCAAATTTAACGAATATGGTAATTGATCCAATTGTCCGACAGACAAATACAAATTATACAGTAGTATACCAAAGTCATACCAAAGTATGGACATATGGGCATCACCCAAACAATTCTCATTGCAATTCAATTCGGTAAAAATTGAAATCGGGAAGGATTTTTGCATCCTGTAAATGTATGTGTTTGACAAAAAATGTTAAATCGGAAAGGACATTTGTATGGGGGTATGTTGAAACCAGGAACGATGTGACGCGCTTTCACCATAAGATGTTGTACCAATTTTAAAGAAAATCGGGTACAATATGTGGTTTCTAAAGCGGAAAAAGTGAAATAGGGAGCGACATTTGTATGGGGGCTATATCTAAATCTGAACCGATCGTACCCAATTTCGGCATAGGTGTTTCTAGTTGGATTATAAGATGTTGTACCAAATTTAAAGAAAATCGGGTACATTATGTGGTTTCTAGAGCGGAAAATGTCAAATCGGGACCGACATTAATCGGGCTATATCTAAATCTGAACCGATTTCCTCCAAATTCAATACCAATGGTCCTTGGCCAGAAAAAATAACTTCTGCCAAGTTTCATGACAATCGGACAATAATTGCGACCTGTATTGTGCGAACAAGCTTAGATGGACAGCAGACGGACGGACGGATGGACGGACAGACGGACAGACAGACATCGTTAAGTCGACTCAGCTGGCGATTCTAAGCCGATCCGTATACTTAAAGGTGGGTCTATCTCAATTATTTCTTGGTGTTACAAACATTTGGCGGAAAACTAACTTATAATAACCTAGACCACGAAGTGGTGTAGGGTATAAAAATGTTGTGCTCCGGTGGAAAAATATTTTTCAATTGTCTCAAACATAAACCATGGCATATCTCAAAACGGATAAAGTGTGACTTAGGCCACTATCATTGTAACTGGCACATATATATTGATGGTTTCTGGTGGATACAATTAATTGGTTTTGTTCTACTTCCTAAAAAAGAAATAATTAGATTACCCAAACTGTCCGCTTTCATTTGATCACTATCGTGTTTATAGGTTTACGGACAAATTATGAAAAGTTATTGAATTATTATATTTTTCGAAAGTGTCAATTCCCTATAAACGCGTACTCGACCAGAAAATATATATAAAATATATATATAACTCCGAACCGATTTGACCCATTTTCACCATAGGTCTTTCTAGTTGAAATATAAGATACTTTGCCAAATTTGAAGAAGATCTGGTAAAATATATAATTTCTAGAGCAGAAAAAGTCAAATCAGGGGCGAAATTTGAATATGAGCTATATATAAATCTGAATCGATCTACCCTAATTTCACCATATATGTTTCTACTTTAAATATAAGATGCTTTGCCAAATTGGAATACAATCTGATAAAATATGTGGTTTCTACAGCGGAGATACTCAAATTGGGAGCGAAATTCGTATGGGGGCTATATCTAAATATGAACCGATTTTCTTCAAATTAAATAGCGTTCGTCCTTGTCCCGAAAAACTTCGTTTGGTTCTGGCTACAATTGCGATCTATATCGTGATTATAAGAATAGATGGACAGACAGATAGACAGACAGACGGACATTGCTAAATCGATTCATAAAGTGATTCTAAGTCGATCGGTATAATTAACAATGGGTCCTTTTGGGTGTTACAAACAAATGCACAAGGACATAATACTCTCGTGGAGTGTATAAAAACTACACAATTGGCTATATTTGGTGCCTACTTTCAGAATTTTATAGATATTACGCACAAATTTTAGCAATACGTTGGAAGAAACAAAATGGTTTTATATTTAAATTTGCATTCTGTAAAATATAGAAGCATAGTGGTCTTAAGCCGGGGCAATATCCCAGTTCAAATCAAATTTTATTTCAATTTTCGTTGAATGTTTTCAAGAATGTACTTAAGTACCCTAACTATTAAGGGTTATTGAGTGTATTTCCTGTGCTTGTTAGAAATAAAGTTTATCCCTCTCGACCAATGTTACCCAGTTTCAATCATATCCACACACACTACCGAAGGAGCTTACACACTGAATGTAATGGCTACAGCCACAGCCGTTTGACTTTTAAACCTTTTTCCCATGTTGACCCTAAAAGTACGAATTTAGAAAAATGCGTGCGTCTTCATAGTCGTATAAAATAAGTTTTATGATTTAAACTTCAGTCGTTTGGTTGGTGCCATTTCATCCCTATTTTTTCATTTTATACCCTAAAAAGTATACGTTTCGAAATTCGTGCAAACTGAATTTGATGTTTCTAGCTGGTGTGGTTGGATTGGTATCATTTTTATTCCTTTTTGTCCCATTTCACCTCCTAACAGTGTGAATTTTGCAAAAAAAAAGTTTTTATAAGTACCAAACTTGAATTTGTCGGAAATAAAAAATATTCTAAATATAAGGGGGAAAGGGAATGGCCACATGTATGGAGGGTATAAAAAATAATAATAAATCTAGTGAAAAATTAACCAAATTTATTTATTTATATGAGCGAAATTGCAAACTGAACACAATTGATAACGTCGTTGCCTGATCTGATCAATTTCTGACCATTACATTATTTTTCCATCCTTTGGGTTTTGAATTGGGATGATTATCACTATCGATATATCCATATCCGCCCATAAAAAATCTGTTATCACCGAAAACAAAATAATGGAATGGATACTCTAAACAAATCTGGCTATTTATCCACTATACTATGTATAGTGTTGTTAATTTTGTGTAAAAATGTAGTCAGTGTAGTGAAATTACCCCCAATCCAAAAATAATATATACGTTGTATGTACATTAGGATGGGTCGCGAAAATAAATTACAGCGGTCACACCCCAGAAATGAAGATTGGATTGGATCAAGCTCTTGTCTTAGAATAACGCATTGGTAGAATTAATGGGCGTTTACATTGATTTCTCAAGGTGACAGTTAAAAACTCATATTTCTTGTAAAAATTTTGTAAAAGATGTAATGAAAAATAAATTAGAAGGTATAAATACCTGTCGAATGATGCCTAAATGATGAATATCGGACGATAAGTGACGTCACTGACTCCATATTTTTGAAACAATTAAATGCATGCGATGGGTTTCACAACCAAAATGTTCAAACACTTTTTACAAAAATGAGCGCTGCGACGTCAATTTCCTTCCGATTTTCATCATTTACGCATGATTCGAAAGGTATTGACTGCGGCTATTTATTATATAATATTTATATTTTTAAAAATTTAAAATACTACCTCCAAATTCGAAAAAGTTTTCAGTAGTCACAAAGTTTTCAGAAGAAAATCCACAAAAAATTACAATAAACGTCCAATAATTCGACCAATAAGTTACTCTAAGACAGAAAAAAAATTGGGAAAAAATGCAACATCAAACAAGTAAGGAAAGTCTAAAGTCGGGCGGGGCCGACTATATAATACCCTACACCACTCCCTGCGTATATACCACGCTTTGATTACTAAACCCAGGTATTTCATTGGAGCAATTTTATGTAGTTCATATAAATTATGCAGTTACTATAAATTCATCTTTAGTCAAATTTAATGAATATGGTAAATACTAAAGTAATTAATCCAACTTTCCAGCAGATATTCCGAGTAAAGTAAATATAACATGATCTGGAAAAATTGATCAAGATCCAATGATAAATACAGATTATACAGCGGTAATAGGATGAATCGGACGGACATTTGAAGGGGGCCTATAACAACACTTGAGGCCTGTGCCAATATATGGGCCTGCATAGTTTTCCGATGTAAGATGTAGTTTCTAGAGCAGAATGAGTTATTACAAAGTATGGACATATGGGCATCTCCCAAACAAGTAAGGAAAGGCTAAAGACGGACGGAGCCACTATATGATACACCCCACTTTCTATCTCATTACAATGCAATGCAGTAAAAAAGGAACCGGGAAGGATTTTTGAATCATGTAAATGTATGTGTTTGAAAAAAAATGTTAAATCGGAAAGAACATTTGTATGGGGGTATATTGATACCTGGAATGACGTGATCCGCTTTCACCATGTATGTTCATTGGTGAAATATAATATGCAAAGTTTGGCCGAAATCGGTTAAACACTCGGGAGCGACATTTGTATTGGGGCTATATCTAAATCTGAACCGATCCCACCCACTTTCAACATAGGTGTTTCTAGTTCGATTATAAAATGTTGTGACAATTTTAAAGAAAATCGGGAACAATTTGTGGATTTTAGAGCGGAAAAAGTGAAATCGGGAGCGACATTCGTATGGGGGCTATATCTAAATCTGAACCGATCCCACCCACTTTCAACATAGGTGTTTCTAGTTCGATTATAAAAAATTTAAAAAATTTTAAAGAAAATCGGGAACAATTTGTGGATTTTAGAGCGGAAAAAGTGAAATCGGGAGCCACATTTGTATGGGGACTATATCTAAATCTGAACAGATTTGCCTCAAATTAAATAGCGTTCGTCCTTGATCCACAAAACTTACTTGTGCCAATTTTTGTTAAGATCGGACTATAATTCCGACCTGTAATTTGATTACAACAATAGATGGACAGACAGACGGACAGACGGACATTGCTAAATCGACTAAGAAAGTTATTCTACGTCGATCGGTATACTTAACAATGGGTCTATTTCGCTTCCTTTTGGGTGTTACAAACAAATGCACAAAGACATAATACTCTCGTGGAGTGTATAAAAAGTTGTCGAAATAAGGAAAAAATAAAGTTAAAAGCTATTAGTGTGGTTTGATTTCATTTTTTTGGTAGACCTTTTTTGGGAGATGCCCATAGGTAGCAAAATCCTGTCCGTATTGACATCTCTACTATGTCCATCTATTGTACGTAATTATGTTCGCATTTTATATTATTCTTTTTGGAATCGCCGGTGCTTTGTTTTGCATATTAATTGTGTGTTGACATTTGGATTTTCTTATTAATTTCAAATTACGAACGGACAGACGCACAAAAGAGACGCTCTGAAATTGACATAAAACCCTGTGTTACAACATTGTATGGATATTTCTATGTGTTCTATACATCATAAACTTATGCGTATACATTAAAGCGGGTTGCAACAAAGAATCAGTTGTCCGCAGCTAATGTGAGACATTAGTTTGTTTTACGAGTACTCTCAAAATATTTCGACTTTATTTTTTACCTTCGCACCATTTTATATAGCATTTAAATGACGAGTATGTATGCATTTTTGAAAATTGTCTATCTAATGGAAACAAAATTATTTAAGATTCTAGTTGTAATTTAAAAGAAATTGTCATAAATCCTTTATAGATTTCCGCATTTTTGTCAAGCGAGTTTAATATTTAACGACAATTTTAAATTATGGTGATACCATTGGAACAATGGCATAACTTATATTTTATTGTCCAACTTTTATTTGGCCAAAACATAAACCCCAACAGTTTTAGAAAACAACATAAAACAAAAGAAGCTTTCGTTTTAGGTTCGGTCAACCGACCCAGTTCAATATAAGTACATATCATATAATATTTATAGGAACATACAACCACACGTATACTTCATTCGGGGGCACATTTCGAAGCAATTATATCAATGTCAAATGAACAAAGACATATTCTGATGGGCCAGTTTGTTCGTTCGTTCGTGTGCGGTTTAATGCAAAAGTCAAAGACTGCACATGCGTATCATATGTTGTTATTTATGCTCAAGTGATTATGAATTGATTTGGCATTAAAACGATATCCATATTATTTACGCAGTTTATTGGCCTAATGCGACTATTGTTGTTGCAGTGACATGAGATGTTTGTGGTAGAGATTAGGCTGGCATCACAAAAAGACAGACAGACGGACTCCCTTACAAAAACATCAATTAAAACAAATTATTACGCTTGGATTTGGCTCATTGTCTGACTTTGTGCCTGACATTGGGTAGTTTTGTAAAAGTCGTGGTTATATTGAATTCAACTTCGTTATCATTTTTCATTTCACATGAAATATAGCTTCGATTTATGTTCCACTAAACTAGTGATTGTGGAATTTTTCTTCACATTTTGAACAAAAAATTGAATATTGAAGACATCACACTATATGTACATCCACCACATTTTTTGCATGGGAGGATAATTCTTATAACAAGTGATTAAGATGCAGGTTAGTATCGGATCATGAGTTTACAGAGAAATCTGCTTCCACCGATTCCAAGTTGTTCGTGGCCGCTAGACCGTTTTCTAGGAGTTTGCTTATTTTCTCTAGAATGATATTGGCAAACATATTTTAGTTGTCATATTTCGCGTGAATGTTTGGAAAACAATAAAGATAATTTTTCGAACCTACATTGACTAGAACTGCAAAATGAACTCGCACGCAGGCCGGCAAGTAGAAGATTTGTTGCAAGGATGATAAAGTTTTAACTGAATTGATAGCAAGTTTTTATGTGAATTGATGAGAAAACAAACGTTAAGTTTATAATTGATACGCATGTTTTGGAAATATCACAAAAAAATGAATGTCCGATATTCAGGAAATGTACGCATTTTAAATTTGGGTCATTTATGTTAAATGACCCAAATTAACTTAAATGGAACAACAAAAATTTAAACATTTAACTTCAATTAAGGATATGTAATAGGAATTTTGAATGTTATTCAAAAAGTTAGCCTCTAACTTCTTTAAGCGAAAAATGCATGATAAAGAAAAATGTAAAGAAAGGCTAAAGTCGGGCGGGGCCGACTATATAATACCCTACACCATTCCCTGCGTATATACCTCGCTTTGATTATTAAACCCAGGTATTTCATGAGAGCAATTTAATGTAGTACATATAAATTATACAGTATTCTTTAAATTCATCTTTAGTCATCAAATTCATCTTTAGTCATTAAGAGTATGGTAAATAATAAAGTAACTGATCCAATTTGCCAGCAGATATTCCGAGTAAAGTAAATGATAAATACAGAATATACATCGGTGATAGGATGAATAGGACGGACATTTGAAGGCCTATAACAACACTTGAAGCCTGTGCCAAAACATGCGCCTATATATTTCTCATTCACAGTAGGTATTCCTAGTTGAAACATATAATGATCTGCAAAATTTGATGAAGATCCGATGTAAGATGTAGTTTCTAGAGCTGTAATAGAGCAGAATGGGGCCCCATTTGGGTTATACCAAAGTATGGACATATATGCATCTCCCAAACAAGTAAGGAATGGCTAAAGACGGACTCATTACAATTCAATCCGGCAAAAAAGTGAAATCGGGGAGGATTTTTGAATCATGTGTTTGGCAAAAAATATTAAATCGGAAAGAACATTTGTATGGGGGTATATTGATACCTGGAATGATATGACCCGCTTTCGCCATGTATGCTTATTGGTGAAATATAATATGCAAAGTTGGGCCAAAATCGGTTAAACGGGAGCGACATTTGTATGCGGGCTATATCTAAATCTGAACCGATCTTACCCACTTTCAGCATAGGTGTTTCAAGTTCGATTATAAAATGTTGTGCCAATTTTGAAGCAAATCGGGTGCAATATGTGGTTTCTAGAGCGGAAAAGTCAAATCGGGAGCGACATTTCTATTGGGGCGATATCTAAATCTGAACCGATATTACCCACTTTCACCATAGGTGTTTTCAGTTAGATTATAAAATGTTGTGCCAATTTTAAAGAAAATCTGGTACAATATGTGGCTTTTAGAGCGGAAAAGTCAAATCGGGAGCGACATTTGTATGGGGGATATATCTAAATCTGAACCAATTTCCTCCAAATTCAATACCGATCGTCCTTGACCCAAAAAAGTAACTTCTGCCAATTTTCATGATAATCGGGCAACAATTACGACCTGTAGAGTGCGAACAAGCTTAAATGGACAGCAGACGGTCGGACGGACAGACAGACATCCTCTAATCGATTCAGCTGGTGATTCTAAGCCGATCCGTATACTTAAAGGTGGGTCTAGCTCGATTATTTCTTGGTGTTACAAACATTTGGCGGAAAACTAACTTATAATACCCTAGTCCACGAAGTGGTGTAGGGTATAAAAATGTAAAGAAAGGCTAAATTTGGTCGGGGCCTTCACTTCCTATCATATTACATAGACTTCAAGACGAGTCCGCATTCGGACACATTCGAAATCTCTTGTCATTTTATATAATTTGATTTATACAATTTCTTACGATCTAGATTAATACACGTTTATCGTTTGTTAATACATAGAGCAAAATCTGGTGGGACATTTATATGGGGGAGGGGTGTAAAAACATAGTGTCTCAATTGTCATCCCATAATAGGTGTTCCAGTGTAATCCTTAACTATGTACGTTATGAATCCATAGGAAAGATAACAAGTGAAAAGGCGTTAAGTTCGGCTGGGCCGATTCTTATATACCCTCCACTACGGAGGGTTCGTGTAAGCTTTACATATAAGCAGAGATAAAAGCCGACCGATTTTAAGCTGACAAGCCGCCGCCACCGCATGTTTCTGCACGAGCCGCGCCGCCGCCACCGCATGTTTCTGCACGAGCCGCGCCGCCGCCGATTTCATCGGCTCACATCGACTTCAACCACGCCGCCGATTTCATCGACTCATATTGACCACGCCGCCGAGACTTGTCGGAGTTCTAACTTAGTCAAATCTTACTACCAAAATAGACAACCCACTTAAAATTACAAAAGAAAATATAACTGTCGACTTAGACAACCTTCCACTGAGAAATATATGGATCTTTCTTAGAATTTGGTATCCCACTATATGATGACGTCTATAGATTCTATTTTGATTTGAAAGTCGAATTTATATAAAATTTGGGAATGGATTCTTACTCCCAAGAAATAGTTGTATGGGAAAATAATACTAAATTATGGGAACATTGGCTAATATTAACGTATCTTGAAGTACTTGCCAAAAATAAAAGAAACGGTATAAAAAACCAATACAAATTGTTCCTTCCATTTTCCCAAAATTGTCAAATAAATAGGGGTGATCGAATCACAGAACGAGTCGGCAATTCAGCCGAAAGCCGGCGCCGCCGACCCATTTTGAGTAGCGCCGCCGCCGCCGATAATAATGGTTCGGCTTGTAACTCTGCATAGAAGTGTACTAAAATGTTAAAAAAATTTAATATTTTTATTCACATCACAACAATGCATATACTTATGTGCATTGTTGAAAATAAAAAGTGATGCTTCATTATTACAATATTAATAGACCTCTACTATATAAATATAAAACTTCAAGAGTAATCAAATAAAGAATATGAGGCAGCAATCTTCAAAAATGTACCCTAAATATCAGGGGCATTGTCAGTTGTTATTGGGTATAAACAATTTCCCTCAGGGCCGATTTTCCCATTTGTCATTTCTTGATTACAGCTACAACCCAAATTTCCGTACCATTTGGTACTAATACCTATTTTCTCGATTTTAGCCACAGCACTTTGCTTAATATCAGTTTTATTCTTTTTATACACTCCACGAGAGAACATTTGTTTGTAACACCCAAAAGGAAACGAGTAAGACCCATCGTTTATTATACAGATCGGCTTAGAATCACTTTCTGAGTCGATTTAGCAATGTCCGTCTGTCCATCTATTGTTGTAATCAAATTACAAGTCGCAATTATAGTCCGATCTTAACAAAAATTGGCACAAAGATCAAGGATGAATGCTATTTAATTTGAGGGAAATCGGTTCAGATTTAGATATAGCCCGCATACAAATGTCGCTCCCGATTTGACATTTTCCGCTCGAGAAACCACATATTGTACCTGATATTCTTTAAATTTGGCACAACATCTTTTAATCTAACTAGAAACAGCTATGCTGAAAGTGGGTAATATCGGTTCAGATTTAGATATAGCCCCCATACAAATGTTTCTCCCGATTTGACATTCTCCGCTCTAGAACCCACATATTGTACCCGATATTCTTTAATTTTGGCACAACATATTTTAATCTAACTAGAAACAGCTATACTGAAAGTGGGTAATATCGGTTCAGATTTAGATATAGCCCCCATACAAATGTCGCTCCCGATTTGACATTTTCCGCTCGAGAAACCACATATTGTACCCGATATTCTTTAAATTTGGCACAACATCTTTTAATCTAACTAGAAACAGCTATACTGAAAGTGGGTAATATCGGTTCAGATTTAGATATAGCCCCCATACAAATGTTGCTCCCGATTTGCCTTTTGCCGCTCTAGAAAACACATATTGTACCCGATTTTCTTTAAATTTGGCTTAACACCTTATATTCTAACTAGAAACATCTGTGGCGAAAGCGGGTTAGATCGGTTCAGATTTAGATATAGCTCCTATACAAATGTCGTTCCCGATTTGACATTTTCCGTTCTTGAAACCACATATAGTACCCGATTTTCTTCAAATTTGGCTTAACACCTTATCATCTAATTAGAAACACCACAGGTGGCGGGTCACATCGTTCCATGTTTCAATATACCCCCATACAGATGTCCTTTCCGATTTCACTTTTTTACCGCATTGAATTGTAATAGGATAGAAAGTGGAGTGTATCATATAGTCGGCTCCGTCCGACTTTAGCTTGTTTCATTTTGACTCTAAAAGTACAGATTTGAAAAAAGTCCTGTTATTTTCCGCGTCAGACGAATTTCATGATTTTAGATACAGCCGCTTGATTGGTCCCAAATTTAATTCCATTTAGACCCTGAAGGTACGAATATCGAATGATATCTGTATGTTTCGCGTCTACACAGTCAGTGCAATGTACACACCGAATTTCACTATTTTAGCTGTAGCCGTTTGGTCGGTACCATTTGTATCCACAATCGATCCATTTTCAGTTTAAAAGTACAACTTTCGAAAAAATTCCTTTGCGTTTCGCGTCTATACAGTCAAATGAATGTATACACCGAATTTCATGATTTCAACTTCAGCGGTTTGGTTGGTACCAATTTCATCCCGAATATCGAAATGTTATTTGTCAAGTCTTCTAAGTCAGAGAAATACACATCACTATTCCGTAGCCGTTTGGTTGGTACAATCTTTTTGTTCGTGTTATTTTCCCTTGAAAATAAGAATTTAGAAAAATTGCTTTATGTTTGGAGTCTGCACAGTTAGAATATGATTTCAACTTCAGCGGTTTGGTTGGTACCATTTTTATCCCTTAAAAGTACTAATTTCAAAAATGCCTTCTATTTTACTTTTTTTTACCTTTTCGTCCCAAAAGTACGATTTTTGAAAAATCCCCCTTTTTACGTGTCTACGTAATTAGAGGAATGTACACACTGAATTTCATGAGTCTAGCTGCTGTGGTATCATTAGTACCATTTTTATCTCTTTTGTCCCATTTCGCCCGCTAAATATTTTATTTGGCTTTTGGGTGTTCCCAGCTACAAGAAGAATGTACGCTACAAATTTCAAGTGCATATAAATCGGAAATTTTCAACAACAAAAATGCTTAAATAGTCTAAAAATTAGGGGATATTTGCAGTCCATATTAGGGGCAATTTTTTCCCTTTGGGCCGATTTCGCCCACTTTCAATCCCAACCGACCTGCAACCATAAGACACATTGAGAGAAAATGTTAACCTCCTAGCTCACCTCGTTCGGCGGCTAGCATGCTTTCAACAGACAGACAAGGTGTTACAAACGGAATGACAAAGTGAATATACCCACATCCTTAGGTGGAGGATATAAAAAGAGTTTTATACCCAAATTATATTTTTGAATACCTTTTAAAATTGATTCTAAAATTTAAGTTCTAAACATTCTTACGAACGTGCCAATTAATTATTCACAATGTGTAAGGGACTTTGCGACAGCCTATGCACATTAATTTTCGTTTGAATCGATTTCCTGGCGACGCTAAATGGAAACAAATCCTCTCCCATTGAAATGATAATTTCCATGCGAAAGACGCCAGTTCATTATCCTCATAAATATGATAACATCCCGAAAAGGATCAATAATTAGCTTTGACACTTAGATTTATTACACAATTCCATACAATAATTCTATGAGCAAATAGCCAAAACAACAACAGCAGCAGCAGCAACAATAACCACAAAAACAACAATAGCAGCAGCAGCAGCAACTGTGGCAGCATGAACGACGGCAACAACATTGCTTACCATAGTAAAATGTATAAAAAATACGCAAAGTGATTTTCCCCGAAAATATACTTTTTCCCCGTATTTGCATAATAAGACAATAACAATAAACAATGTCATTCATGAAACCCAATACACACTCACACACACACATGCATACGCACACACAATTCTTAACATTTCAATATCATATTTCACTCAGCACGCATGATATTTACGCACACACAGGCTCATGTTCCCCAGCAAACATACGGACACACATCCCCACATGCACACTCGCACATTTCACCAGCAAGAACAGCAGCAACAACAACAACCACGATAGGCAGGCAGTAAGTAGCAGTTAAGGCATTTCGATGATTTTGCAGAATATACGAGCACGATGGGGAAAAAGAAAATAAAAACAAATTTCATACATTCTTTAGCGAAAGCCTCGTACCAACCATCCAACCAACCAACCAGCCAGCCAGCTAACCAACGAACATTTACATATGCCTTATAAACGTTTACTAAACAAAACATGTGTTGTCAGACAATGTTTTGGCCACGTTCAAAAGCCGACACCAAAGTGCGAGTCTTACATGAACACGGACAGTGGGTGAGAGCACAACAGAGCGAGCATGGCTGAGAGCTGCTTTGGAGTTTAATGTGTGGATGTTGTAGCCGATGGAGCTGGCCTGGCTGAAAGAGAAATTGGCATGTGTGTGGATTTCAAGTGAATGTTGCAATCCACAAGTGTTTACTATAATTTTGTATGTTTCAATACAAATGTTGCATGCTGGTTGATGTTTAGACACAAAAGCAAGTGGCTAGAGATGAGCTTAGACCATCGCACAACCGCTAAGAATTATTAGCTGCAATATTTGCAAATTGTTTAATGAATAAATAGCACACCTCGAAAAATCAATTGCCTTCAAACTAGGGATGTATAGTTGGAGTAAAAAGTCGATTTTTCGACTTTTGGAAATATATGAATAGTCGATTTTTCGACTTTTGCAAATATAACAAAAGTCGACTTTTGAAAATTCGACTTTTCGACTGTTGCAAATAAATAAAAAGACGAATAGGCCAAATCAAAACCAAATCGAGAGACATTTATATTTATATATTTATATAAATCTGAACCAATCTTACCCAACTTTTGCATAGATATTTCAAGTTGTTGTGCCAAATTTGAAGAAAATCGGATAAATGATGTGTTTTCTAGAGCGAACAAGTAAGGAAAGGCTAAAGTCGGACGGGCTGACTATATAATACCCTACACCACTCCCTAAGTATGTACCTCGCTTTGATACTAAACCCAGGTATTTCATGGGAGTAATTCTATGTAGTTCATATAATATAGCATATGTAGCTACTATAAATTCATGTTTAGTCATATTTAACGAATATGGTTAATAATGTGGTAATTGATCAAATTATCCGACAGACAAATACAAATTATACAGTAGTATTAGGACCGACATTTCAAAAGGGGGCATATAACAACATTCTGGGCCTTGTCCAAAACATGGGCCTATATATTCCTAGTTGAAAAAAATATCATGATCAGCAAAATTTGATGAAGATCCGATGTAAGATGTAGTTTCTAGAGCTGTAATAGATCAGAAAGGGCCCCATTTGGGTTATACCAAAGTATGGACATATGGGCATCACCCAAACAATTCTCATTACAATTCAATTCGGTAAAAAAAAGTGAAATCGGGAAGGATTTTTGCATCCTGTAAATGTATGTGTTAGACAAAAAATTTTAAATCGGAAAGGACATTTGTATGGGGGTATATTGAAACCTGGAACGATGTGGCCCGGTTTCAAGATGTATGTTTATTGTTGAAATATAATATGTAAAGTTTGACCAAAACCGGTTAAACATTCGGGAGCAACATTTGTATGAGGGCTATATCTAAATCTGACCCGATCTTACCCACTTTCAGCATAGGAGTTTCTAGTTCGATTATAAAATGTTGTGCCAATTTTAAAGAAAATCGGGTACAATATGTGGTTTCTAAAGCGGAAAAAGTGAAATAGGGAGCGACATTTGTATGGGGGCTATATCTAAATCTGAACCGATCTTATCCAATTTCTGCATAGGTGTTTCTAGTTGGATTATAAGATGTTGTGCCAATTTTAAAGAAAATCGGGTACAAGATGTGGTTTCTAGAGCGGAAAATGTCAAATCGGGAGCGACATTTGTATGGGGGCTATATGTAATCTGAACCGATTTCCTCCAAATACAATACCGATGGTCCTTGGCCAGAAAAAGTAACTTCTGGCCAGTTTCATGACAATCGGACAACAATTGCGACCTGTAGAGTGCGAACAAGCTTAGATGGACAGCAGACGGACGGACAGACAGACATCGTTAAATCGATTCAGCTGGTGATTCTAAGCCGATCCGTATACTCGATTATTTCTAGGTGTTACAAACATTTAACGCGAATTTTTAACGGTATTCATTAACTTAAATTCATTGATGTACAAAGTCGAAAACAAAAGTCGACTTTTGGCAATTGTAAAGTCGATTTCGACTTTTGCCTCCCAAAAGTCGATTAATCGATTAGTCGAAAGTCGATTTATAGATCCCTACTTCAAACCCATACATCTTGTTATACACTCCACGAGAGTATTATGTCTTTGTACATTTGTTTGTAACATTCAAAAGGAAGTGAGATAGACCCATTGTTAATTATACCGATCGACTTAGAATCACTCTTTGAATCGACGAAAAATATTTTAGATCGGTTCAGATTTTTATATAGATCCCATACAAATTTCGCCCCCAATTCAACTTTTTCTGCTCTAGAAACCACATATTATATTAGCTTGTCTTCAAATTTAACGGAACGTCTTATATTTCAAATAGAAACATCTGTGGTAAAAATGTATTAGATCGGTTCAGATTTATATATAGCTCCCCAATGTCGCTCTCAATTCGACTTTTTCCTCTCTGGAAACCACATATTTTATCACATTGCCTTGTCAAATTTGGCAAAACATCTTATATTTATACTAGGAAGGCCTGAGGTGAAAAGAGGGCACATATATATAGCTCTCATATAAATTTCGCTCCCTGCTTGAATTTTTCCGCCCCAGAAACCTCATACTTCAAAAATAAGTGTACAAATGTTAATGACATTTTCGGCGAAAATTGGTATTTTCATTTTAGTAAAAACGAAATATAAGTTAAACTACATAATGTAAAGTTACATAGTGTAATCACCTAAGTTACCGGCTTATAAGTGTGCAATGGTATAGACTGTTATCCGAAAGTCAAGATTTAGTGGCCGTCCGTATTAACAAACACATTCTTGTTTTACTTGACAACAACTACAAGAAAAAATATATCACTATCAATCTGTTATTATTTCATGTTCGGTTTATTTCAGGTAAAGTAATATTTGTACGCATAGAAGTAAAATACAGTCGAACGCGGTTATAATAAACTTCAATTGTCCGGCCATTTTAGTTCGTTATAACCGTAGTAATTTATATGAAACAAAACCATTGGGACTCAAAAATTCGTTCGTTATAAGCATAGATAGTTATGCAGTTTTCATTAGAACCATATTCGACTGTACTAACAATTGAAAACAACACTGAACATTAAGTAGATTGATGGACAATACAACATCGTATTAATAAACAAAAAATTAAGCCATGTTTCAACGTTTCACTCCTGTAGAAAAAAATGTTTATCTGCTTTCCCGGTCGGTCCGATAGTTGAGCGTATGAGTAAGAATTGCTTAATAATCATAACTAATACGCACCCCCATATTGGTGACTAGGGAATTGCACAATTTATAGCATTTTCAAGCAATAATATCAATGGTACATACATCAATAAGTGGCTTTAAAGTTGATCAAATGTTTCAAAATTGCAGTTCCTTCCACTTGGTAGCATTCAAGGTGGAATGTGTAATGAAAACCTAGCAAGCTCGCACAATTGTTACATATCAATTTGAAATTTCCCAGACACCCCCAAAATCTTGAGCTACTGGTAAAAAACGGGGTCTTACACGGGGTCACTTACACATAATCCTGTAACTTCAAATGTCACGAGCTGGAAATCACACATATTCATTTCACGCACGCTCACGTGAGTAAAATAAATTTTGATCACGACCACGAGTGATTCACACGTGATTCACGTAAATCATACAAACAATTTCCACAAAGGCATAATATATACATTTTTAAATCGACAAAGACAACTCCGAAAATTTTATCATTGAAATCACTACGTTTGCGATGTTTGTTTTAAATTCATATTTTAAAAGTAGTATGCAAAATTACAGTGTGATACATCGTATAGTTTAACCCAAAATAAGATAAAAATCGGACACTGACATAAAATCCAAGTAGAAATCAAAGCATATACCACGATATCAGTTATTTGTTTTTTTTTTATTGAATTAACACTAAGGGGATTTCCCATATAAATGCCGTGCCTAATGTTGGTGCAGGGAATGCTTGCTTAAATAATATAAAAATGGAAATTATATCTGCATTGAAGCACTTTGTTTCCCAAAAAAGATATATATATATATATATATATATATATATATATATATATATATATATATATATATATATATATATATATATATATATATATATATATATATATATATATATATATATATATTTATATATATATATACTAGCAGTACCCGCTGCTTCGCACGCGAAAAAGCCAGTTAATTGTTAATTTTATCCGTCTTTGTTTTTGGATAGCATTTATTTAATTTTCTTTTTGTGAATATAGATAAATCTAAATAGTAATTTGGAAACCTCCTATTAGCTACACTATGATCGCATAGCTACGATATGCACTATTTTAGCTGAACTACATCGTATGTATAATTTTTATAATTTTCTACCAAGTTTTGAACAAAATATTACAACCATTTATATCCTCGATCTCTTGTTTCTATATTCAGCCAGCCAGTTTATAACTTTTTGCACTTCTTTCCCAAAATGTACACATTTTGAAAAATTACTGTAGGTAACTTGTGTTTTTGCTTCCCCTAAAAATATGTACTTTTTTTGTAACACATTTATTCCTTGTTGTCCCATATCCCCCTATTTAAGTACAAATTTCGAAATATCCATTTATGTTCCGTGCTTACTTAATTAAATGATTGTACAGCATTTTTATCCCTTTTCGTCCCGCGCACCCCTTAAAAGTACAAATTTTGAAAAATCAAACTACTGCGCTTCTATATGATCAGAGGAATTTACACACTGAATATCACGATTCTAGCTGTAATATTAAAGTTGTCCCTTTTTGTCCCGCTCGCAAGTTAAAAGTACAAATTTCGAGAAATCCATTTATGTTTCAAGTCTACGTTGTCAGAGAAATTTAAACGCAAAATTTCACGACTATAGCTGATTTATTTTAGTTGGTACTATTTTTATCCCGCTCATTGTTTATATGTAAGTTTGAAAAAAAAATCGTTTAGATTTGCGCTTCTCGTTGTCAGTGGAACTTACACACCACATTTCACGACTATAGCTCCAATACTTTAGTTGGTACTACTTTTATCCCTTGTTGCTCACCCCCTATAAGAAAATTTCAAAAAATCCATTTAGATTGCGCTTTACAAACAGTTTACACTCCAAATTTCACGACTATAGCTGCAATTTTTAAATTGGAACCCTTTTTGTCCCGCCTACCCCCTAAAAAGTACAAATTTCAAAAAATCCAATTTTACTTCGTTTCTATATGGTCAGAGGAATTTACATACCAAATTTCACGATTCTAGTTGTAGTACATTAGTTGGTACCATTTTTATCCCTTTTAGTCTCGCTCGCCCCCTAAAAATACAAATTTCGAAAAAATCTAATATTATTTTGTTTCTATATGGTCAGAGGAATTTACATACCAAATTTCACGTTTCTAGATGTAATACTTTAGTTGGTACCATTTATATCCCTTTTTGTTCCGCCTACCCCCTAAAAAGTACAAATTTCGAAAAAATCAAATTCTACTTCGTTTCTACATGGTCAGAGGAATTTACATACCAAATTTCACGATTCTAGCTGTAATACTTTAGTTGGTACTATTTTTATCACTTTTTGTCCCGCTCGCCCCTTAAAAGTAAAAATTTCGAAAAAATCTAATTTTACTTTGTTTCTATATGATCAGAGAAACTTACATACCAAATTTCACGTTTCTAGCTGTAATACTTTAGTTGGTACTATTTTTATCCCTTTTTGTCCATCTCTTCCCTTAAAAGTACAAATTTCGAAAAAATCTAATTTTACTTCGTTTCTATATGGTCAGAGGAATTTACATACCAAATTTCACGTTTCTAGCTGTAATACTTTAGTTGGTACCATTTCTATCCCTTTTTGTCCCTCTCTTCCCTTAAAAGTACAAATTTCGAAAAAAAATCAAATTTTACTTCGTTTCTATATGGTCAGAGGAATTTACATACCAAATTTCACGTTTCTAGCTGTAATACTTTAGTTGGTACCATTTTTATCCCTTTTTGTCCCGATCTTCTCTTAAAAGTACAAATTTCGAAAAAATCAAATTCTACTTAGTTTCTATATGATCAGAGGAATTTACATACCAAATTTCACGTTTCTATCTGTAATACTTTAGTTGGTACCATTTTTATCCCTTTTTGTCCCTCTCTTCCCTTAAAAGTACAAATGTCGAAAAAATCAAATTTTACTTCATTTCTATATGGTCAGAGGAATTTACATACCAAATTTCACGTTTCTAGCTGTAATACTTTAGTTGGTACCATTTTTATCCCTTTTTGTCCCGATCTTCCCTTAAAAGAACAAATTTCGAAAAAATTAAATTTTACTTCGCTTCTATATGGTCAGAGGAATTTACATACCAAATTTCACGTTTCTAGCTGTAATACTAAAGTTGGTACCATTTTTATCCCTTTTTGTCCCGCTCTTCTCTTAAAAGTACAAAGTTCGAAAAAATCAAATTCTACTTCTTTTCCATATGATCAGAGGAATTTACATACCAAATTTCACGTTTCTAGCTGTAATACTTTAGTTGGTACTATTTTTATCCCTTTTTGTCCCTCTCTTCCCTTAAAAGTACAAATTTCGAAAAAATCTAATTTTACTTCGTTTCTATATGGTCAGAGGAATTTACATACCAAATTTCACGTTTCTAGCTGTAATACTTTAGTTGGTACCATTTTTATCCCTTTTTGTCCCGCTCTTCTCTTAAAAGTACAAATTTCAAAAAAATCAAATTCTACTTCGTTTTTACAAATTTCGAAAAATCCCTATTTGTAGCTCGTCTGCATGGTTATTGCAAGGAACTCACCGAGTTTCATGTTTATAGCTACTGCCGTTTAGTCAGGACGATGGTTCGATGTTTATCCCTTTTTGGGCCATTTTATCCCCTAAAAGTACGAATTTCGTAAAACCCTTTCTTAGTCGACATCTACGTCATATTTGGGAACTACCCTGAAAATTTCATGACCCTGGCTTCAGCCGTTTGGTCTGGGGGCTGGTCAATGATAAGTCAGTCAGTCTGTCCGTCAGTCAGTCAGTAACGCAACTCTTTTATATATATAGATTTTAAATGGAAAACTTCGCAACAAACGAAATAAAATAAAAACAAGTAAGGAAAGGCTAAAGTCGGGCGGGGCCGACTATATGATACACTCCACTTTCTATCCGAAAACAATTCAACTCGGTATAAAAGTGAAAAGAAAGAATTTTTGTATGTTTCCTAATCGTAGGCTAATATTACCTTTTCCAATTTGTCAAATCGGAACTATTTATATCGGTGCTTTATCCAAACATGGAATATAGTGACTAACTTTCACAATAAGTTCACCCAGTTCACATATAACGTGTTATGCTCACTTTGAAGAAATTCGGTGAAAATTCGTGGTTTCTGGGGCGGAAAAAGTCCATCCGGGATCAAAATTTGTATGTAGATCTGAACCGATCTGACCCATTTTCACCATGGGTGTTTCCAGTTGAAATATAAGGTATTTTGAAAGATTTGAATAAGAACAGTTAAAATAAGTGGTTTATAGAGCAGAAAAAGTCAAATCGGGACCGACATTTTAATGGGAGCTATATATAAATCTGCACCGATCTGACCTATTTTCACCATGGTTTTTTCTAGTAGAAATATAAGATGTTTTGCCAAATCTGAAGCCAATCTGATACAATATGTGGTTTCTAGAGCGAAAAAAATTCAAATCGGGAGCGAAATTTGTATGGAGCTATATCTAAATCTGAACCGATTTAATCCATTTTCAACACAGATGTTTCTAGCTGAAATATAAGATGCTTTGCCAATTTTAAAGAAAATCTGTTGTAATATGTGGTATCTAGAGTGAAAAGAGTCAAATCGGGAGTGAAATTCGTATGGGGGCTATATCTAAATCTGAACCGATTTTCTTCAAATTAAATAGCGTTCGTCCTTGTCCGGAAAAACTTCATTGTGCAAAGGTTCATTTAGTTATGTCTACAATTGCGACTTGTATCATGATTACAAGAATAGATGGACAGACGGACGGACATTGTTAAATCGACTGAAAAAGTGATTCTAAGTCGATCGGTATAATTAACAATGGGTCTATCTCGTTTCCTTTTGGGTGTTACAAACAAATGCACAAAGACATAATACTCTCGTGGAGTGTATAAACAATTAAACACGTTTAGCTCACAGATGGCTTGACCCAGCGACGGAATATTTTGCAGATCATCATTAAACAATCCAATCTTCATTTCTGAGGGGTGACCGCTGCAATTTATTTCCTTGACCCATCCTAATGTACAAGTGCCAACAGACTACTAAAGTAACCCTGTTGATATGAGTGAAAACATATCTTTCACATGTACGTCAAGGTGTTTGATAAATACATTGAACTTAATGCGAACATATTCTGCTATTCATTAGTTGCTGCAGAGTAGCAACGAAAATACTTAAATCATACGAGTATAGCCTAATTAAATACAAGGTCTTTGCTATGCATTTTCCCACACATAAATGCATACATACATGTCAACATATTTATATGTGTGTGTCTAGTTCCCACCTGACTCACTTCTTATGCAAGTAGAACGAACCAACGAACTGCTATAGTTTTGTGTTAAGTATCATTACGAGTCGTTACAATGCTAATAACATGGCACACTCTCAATATATGAGATCCGTCTCATTTTCTTTAACCCAAAAAGAAAACCAAAAGAAGAACTCAAACAGTACAAAGTACAGACATACATACATATATCATCAATCTCTTGTTGGGCCATCTCCCAGCACCATGCGATACATACGTCTGATGTGTAGATGTTGTTGCTCCATTTCTTGTTATCTTCACAAGTGAAATGCAAAAGGAAGACATGACAACAGTAAACACTCGTACTTGTGTGCAATGTAACTCGTGAAGATCTTCTCGGCACTCAGCACTTGCTTTGATGTTCGTTGAAGTGTGTAAAGCAACACCACAGCATGCACGCCCTCACACACAGACACACGTATATGCCGGCTGTATCCACATGACAATGCAACATCTGTAAAATTCCTAGGCACACTCGGCTATTGTTGTTTGCCAATGGGAATTTGTTGTGGGGTATAGACGAAGTTTCGAATTGCTGATGGGAAATTAATTGGAAAAGAAAGCCGCACTATCATTACGGAAGGCACAATATTGGTGGGATTCTCCCAGTCAATTTTTTGATTTTTAATAAAACCTTCTGAAGACGGCCGTGAAGTGTCATAGATCATGACAAGGTCCACATTTTACATCATGATCATATTTTCCAGATCATGTTATATTTAAACACCTGCATAATTTTATTAATATAAATAATTTTATAAATTCTATTAATGTATTCCAAATATTTAATTTTTAATTAATTATTAATATTACATAATATAAACAACATTAAATAGTATAAATTAATTTAATTTAATATTAATTTGCATTATATATTTGTTCATATTAACCAAATATTTTCTTACGTTTTCTATTGTCCAATCATATTCGGTCAGATGTTCCTCCCGATTTGTCTACATTGAATCGTGAAATTGACATTGGACACATTTCGTTATATTTTTTCCTAGTCTAGAAAGAGGATTTCATCTATTTTGTACGGGCCCATCACATGAAGGAGTAACATATTACCGCAGATTTTGAATACGTTAAATGACTTGGGTAATTTCTATAGACCTCATAAGATCGCACCATTGACAGCAAAACTCTTTCATATTACATTTGCGCTACAGATAAGAGCACCGGAACTTTTTCTTAGCCCTACGAGTAGTCCCAACTGTGATAATGAGGTATGGTTTGGTATATTTATATATATGATTTTTTAGTGCAAATAAATGAATATTAAAATATTTTCGACAGGTAAACAACATGTATGTTTTATACACTTAACGTGAGCACATTTTCAATGTAGGGTAATTGTAAAATATGTCGCACATTGTCACGGCTGCTGCCAAAATCGAGAATTTTTTTAAGAATTTTACAAATCATTTAGTGCAATTTAGTAGAAAACAGCCTGGACAAGAAAACTTCAAAAAAGTTTTGAAAATAAATTATTTTTGTGGCATCTATGATAGGTCAAAGTCAAAAATATATATATTGTTGTAGGTCAAAAATATATATATTGTTTTATATCTCTAATTTTTATTTTGAATAAGGTTGCACGTATTTCGAAACAAACAAGTAAGGAAAGGCTAAAGTCGGGCGGGGCCGACTATATAATACCCTACACCACACCCTGCGTATGTACCTCGCTTTGATTACTAAACCCAGGTATTTCATAGGAGCAATTTTATGTAGTTCATACAAATTATATAAATTATATTCATATAATTTATATGCTATAAATTCATCTTTAGTTAAATTTAACGAATATGGTAAATAATATGGTAATTGATACAATTGTCCGACAGACAAATACAAATTATACAGTAGTATACCAAAGTCATACCAAAGTATGGACATATGGGCATCACCCAAACAATTCTCATTGCAATTCAATTCGGAAAAAAAATAAAATCGGGAAGGATTTTTGCATCCTGTAAATGTATGTGTTTGACAAAAAATTTTAAATCGGAAAGGACATTTGTATGGGGTTATATTGAAACCTGGAACGATGTGACCCGGTTTCACCATGTCTGTTTATTGGTGAAATATAATATGTAAAATTTGGCCAAAATCGGTTAAACATTCGGGAGCGACATTTGTATGAGAGCTATACTAAATCTGAACCGATCTTACTCACTTTCACCATAGTTTTTTAGTTGGATTATAAGATGTTGTGCCAATTTTAAAGAAAAATGGGTACACTATGTGGATTTTAGAGCGGAAAAAGTCAAATCGGGAGCGACATTTGTATGGGGGCTATATCTAAATCTGAACAGATCATACCCACTTTCAGCATAGGTGTTTTTAGTTCGATTATAAAATGTTGTGTTAATTTTAAAGAAAATCGGGTACAATATGTTATTTCTAGAGCGGAAAATGTCAAATCGGGAGCAACATTTGTATGGGGGCTATATCTGAATCTGAACCGATCTTACCCAATTTTTGCATACGTGTTTCTAGTTGGATTATAAGATGTTCTGCCAAATTTAAAGAAAATCGGGTACAATATGTCGTTTCTAGAGCGGAAAATGTCAAATCGGGAGCGACATTTGTATGGGGGCTACATCTAAATCTGAACCGATTTCCTCCAAATTCAATACCGATGGTCCTTGGCCGGAAAAAATAACTTCTGCCAAGTTTCATGACAATCGGATAACAATTGCGACCTGTAGAGTGCGAACAAGCTTAGATGGACAGCAGACGGACGGACGGACGGACGGACGGACAGACAGACATCGTTAAATCGACTCAGCTGGTGATTCTAAGCCGATCGGTACACTTAAAGGTGGGTCTAGCTCGATTATTTCTTGGTGTTACAAACATTTGGCGCGAAACTAACTTATAATACCCTAGACCACGAAGTGGTGTAGGGTATAAAAATGTCAACTTCAGCTGCTAATACCTACTAATGAAGTGTGCATAATTTTTTTAGTGCACAAGCCCATGACAAAAATGTGTATAAAAACCACGGTATATACACCAGGCTTACAACAATTTGATGCAACCAGTAAAAATGACATGTGAAAGGAGTATTCCTGTAAGGAAACTCCAATATAAAACGAAATGGGGTTATATGTCGACATGTCGAAGACTGAATATGGTTGGAGTAATGCTGTGAATACGACTAGAAGATTTGTTAGCCAATATCGACACTTCACCGACATTACTGGAAACTGACCCTAAAAATTAATAGAAAATGTTACTATTCCAAGTGTCTATACAACAAATATGATATTAATTCACAACTCAGATTTAATAAGAAACTCAATAAATGTAAATGGAATCCCTCTCGAAGAAGGCGTGAAGCCATAAAATATTCCGAAAAACGAAAGTATCATTCATGAAAAAAACTTATGAATTAATTACATTAACGATTTAATTGAGATAATGGTTATCCAATGCGAAGCAAATCTGAATCGTATATGAAATTTTAAGTCTAAGTATCGCAAGAAAATTGTCATTTCAAAAACCAAATTGATGAAATGGAATTGAAACTGGACTAAAATAAATCTTACCGCAAATATTTAAAACATTACTTTTTCATTTTTTTTTCTGTGAACTCTCTTTTTTATAAATTCTAAATTCTCAAACCAAATTTTCGTAAAAATTAAACAGATGAGAAGCTATCTGTGTTGTTTCTATTATTTCTGTTATATTTGGTTCATAATGTTATGTTGATATATATATATATATTTTTATACCCTCCACCTCCAGGAGGGTATACTAACTTTGTCATTCCGTTTGTAACACCTTGAAATATCGACCTGAGACCCTTAAAGTATATATATTCTTGATCGTCATAAAATTCTAAGACGATCTAGCCATGTCCGTCCGTCCGTCTGTTGAAAGCACGCTAGCATCTAAACGAAAGGAGCTAGAACGTTCAAATTTTCCATAAATGCGTCTTATAGTCGTAGATCGGTTGGGATTGAAACCGGGCGAAATCGACCCAAGGGCAAAAAATTTTCCCTCACAAGGACTAAAAATACACATAATAATCCCTCATATTTTAGCGTATTTCAGCATGTTTTTTCAATATGTCTGTTTATATTTGCTTGATATTTGGTATGCGCATTCCCCTTATAACAAAAACGTCCACCATAAAGTGATTCTTATTTGTAATGGATGAAATGGGGCAAAAAAGGGATAAAAATGGTACATATTAAACGACAACAGCTAGAAACACGGTGTGTACATTTCTCTAATTGAGTAGATACATAATATCAAAGTATTTTTTCGAAATTCGTACTTTTAAGAGGTAAAATGGGAATAGAGGGATAAAAATGGTACCAACCAAACGGCTGTACCTAGAATAATGAAATTCATTGTATACATTCCTCTGATTGCATAGAGAAGTAAAACACACGGATTTTTCAAAATTCGTACTTTTTGGGGTCAAAATAGAAAAAGGGGATAAAAATAGTACCAACCAAATGACCACAGCTAGAGTCATGAAATTCGGAGTATAGATTCCTCTGATTGTGTAAACACGGAAAATAAACTGATTTTTCGAAATTCGTACTTTTTGGGGTTAAAATGGAAAAAGGGGATAAAAATAGTACCAACCAAATGACCGCAGCTAGAGTCATGCAATTCGGAATATACATTCAACTGACTGCGTAGACACGGAAAATAAACTAATTTTTCGAAATTCGTACTTTCAAGGGATACAATGTTACAGAGGGATAAAAATAGTACCAACTAAACGACTACAGATAGAATGATGAAATACGAATTGCGTAGAAACGTCAAAGGGGGAAAAATGGTACCAAACAAATGGGCGCAGAAGGAATCATGGAATTCGGTGTATACATTCCTCTGACTGCATAGACACGCAAAATAAAAAGTTTTTTTCCAAATTCGTAATTTTTCTTTTACGGCAAAAATTGGTTGAATCATGAAATTAGGTTATATTGCACTATGTACGATAACGCATTTTCAAAATTTGTACTTTTGAAATTAAAATAGAATGGAAGTACAAACAACTGTAGCACCCACTATCTACCAATATTTATGCTATTCAAGCTTTTTGAAAATATAAATATAAGAATATTTATTTTTTGATTTGAAATAAATAATGGTTTGAAATAATTAAAATATTACATTCATTTATAAAATTATTTTTTCAATATTTTTATTTGTTTTGGTTTGGCTATATTAAAAAATTATATTTCTCTGTAATATTACTGCATTTCTACGAAAACCGACAACCTCTGTGGAATGCAATCCATGGTGGAGGGTATATAAAGTTCGGCCCGGCCGAACTTAACGCCTTTTTTACTTGTTTTTAAATACAACACAATAAATCTGATGCTTAAAATGTTCAGAGCACATGGAAAACTAGATGTGTTTTCCATGTGTGATGATGTGTTTTGGGATGATGCAATGTACCGATGTAATATTTTTAAAACATCAATACCACGATTGAAAATAATTAATTGTTTGTAAAACACAACAGGAATTAAAATTAGGGAAGTAGGGTTAAAGTACTCCTGAAGACCTTTCAAACAAGGTATAAAACTTCGGTTAAACGGATTGCGAAATACATGGATTTTAATATATACTCGATACACAGGATTTTCAAACTTTTGTGGAAATAGCAAAGTATATAACTCTGCAAAGAAAATTTTAAGATTTTTTGCCTAAGACACGTGTAAAATCTTTTTAAAGAAGAATATTTTCTGAAATTTTCAGGAAAATCGGAGTGATGTGAACATATTTTAGGCCGGTTTGGCATGGAATGACTCATATGTTGTGTGTTAACTATCTCCAGTTTTTTCCAAATTTCATCCATAATCGTATTTAGTATTTAATTCCTCCTAGTTTTGGCCACTCGTTGTATGAAACCGTGACACTGTGTGTCGTCACAAAAAAACACTCAACTGAATATTATGACACTTTTAATGTTTGAATAATAGATATGTACATTGTACAAGTTAAGTCATAAGTATATCTCATTTTCAAAATAAGTTCATTTTAATTTTAACTTTAGTTAACAAAATACTTTCTGTTTGCCGAAAATAAACATCGAAATTATATATTTGTATTCTTATTAAGACTATTTTGGATACAAATGTCCCAAACATTGGTTTCTAATCGTAGAATAAAGCAATTTTGCAGATTAACTAAGAATTTTTAACTGAGAATACTTGCTTTGGAAGTGATCTATATGGGCCCACTTTTTAATGTAGCGCCCTTGCAAATTACCGCCATTTTTATACACTCCACGAGAGTATTATGTCTTCGTGCATTTGTTTGTATCACCCACAAAAGAAGCGAGATAGACCCATTGTTAATTATACCGATCGACTTAGAATCACCTTTTGAATCGATTTAGCCATGTCCGTCTGTCTGTCTGTCTGTCCATCTATTCTTGTATTTTAGCCAAAACCAAACGAAACTTTGCACAACGAAGTTTTCGGGACAAGGAACGCTATTTAATTTGAATACGAATTTCACTCCCGATTTGATTTTTTCCCCTCCAGAGACCAAATATTGTCTCAGATTGTCTTCAGATTTGGCAAAACGTCTTATATTTAAACTAGCACCACATATGGTGAAAATAGGTCAGATCGGTTCAGATATATATATAGCTCCCATACAAATTTTGCTCCCGATTTGACTTTTTCCGCCCCAGAAACCACATATTGTATCAGATTGTCTTCAGATTTGTCAAAACGTCTTATATTTAAACTAGAAACACACATGGTGAAAATGGGTCAGATCGGTTAAGATTTACATATAGCTCCCATACAAATTTCGACCCCGGATTGATTTTTTTCCGCCCAGAAACCACGTATTTTCCCCGAATTTCCCTCAACATGAGCATAACACGTTATAGTTGAACTGGAAGAACTTATTGTGAAAGTTAGTAACTTCATTCCATGTTTGGGTATAGCCCCGATACAAATATTCTTCTTGATTTGACAAATTGGACCAGGTTATATTAGCCTGTGATTAGGAAACATAAAAAATTCTTCTCGTTTTCACTTTTTTACCGAATTGAATTGTATTGTGATATAAAGCGGAGTGCATCAAATAGTCAGCTCCGCCCGACTTTAGTCTTTCCTTACTTGTTATTATTACTCCTTTATGACCCACATTTCACATGGAAGTTTTTCAAATATTGCAGATTATATTATATTTCAACTAAAAATACATACTATGAGAGTCAAATATATGTGTCCATACTTTGGTACTCTATTAGTGCTCTAGAAACTACATCTTGCATAGGATCTTGATCAAATTTTGCAGATCGTGATATATTTCAACTAGGAATACCTACTGTGAATGAGAACTAGATAGGCTTAAGGCCCAAGTATTATTATAGGCCTCCTTCAAATGCCCGTTCGATTCATCCGTTCTATAATCTATATTTGTCATTGGATCATGTCCAGATCATGTTATATTTACTTTAATCGGAATAGTAGTAGTGGATTAATTACACTACTCAACAAATTGAAAAAAATTTCATGTACTCCGGATGCGATAATTTTTTCTGTGTAGATAACCTTGACATGAGCTCGAAAAACGCAATAAAAATTTTTTTTTTCGTTTGGTTTTTTTTTATTATTTTTTTTTTAAATTTTAAAATTTTTTTTTTGGTTAATTTGTTTCGTCCGGCATAACTCAGGAACCAGTAGCCCGATTTAATTGAATTAAATTTTAAAAAATTTAAAATTACAATTCCCTTAATCTGTTCATATATTGTTTTCCTATACAAGCAACAGTTTCCAAGTTAAAAATGAATATATAAAGGAAAAAACTTATTTTTTGCCTAAAGATTTAATTTTTTTTTTTTTAAATCCATAAAAAATCCAAAATGAAAAAAAATGTCAAATCTTATTACTTTTACGTAAAGTCACATAACCTATGAGCAAAATGAGACAAAGATCATGAAAATCGATGCACGCGTTTCGCTTTTATTCGCAATTGAGTAAAGGTATGAATTTCAAAAATTTGCTCGACATATGCACAACTTTGTGTATGGTAAGGTTTTTTCTTTTTTTTTTGATTCTCAGAATTAACAAAACGGAATAAACAAAGGGTTATTTAATTTTTATGATTGCGTAAGCAAAGTAATAAACGCTAATAAATGTGCGTGAACAATTAAAAGGAAAAAAAAGGTACTCTTACGATCCAGGAGAGTGGCGTCTTTTCATCGACAGCAACAAGCAGAGCCTTAAAGCAATTTTACTGCACAACGGCAACGAGAAACCTTCGATTCCAATTGCTCATGCCGTTGACACCAAGGAAACATACGAAGTCATGGACAATCTACTAAAGTGCCTTACCTATGAGAGGCACGATTGGAAAGTTTGTGCCGACCTTAAGGTTATCGGTATCCTTTGTGGATTACAAGGTCGATTCACAAAGTACTGTTGTTTTCTCTGCCTTTGGGACAGCCGCGATCGTCAACATCATTACACCAGGAGGAGATGGACAGAAAGAGTTAACTTCATCCCCGGCAGCGACAACGTGAAATATACACCACTCATAAGAAAGGAAAATGTTTTTCTCCCACCTCTTCACATAAAGCTCGGACTCATAAAAAACTTCGTGAAAGCTATCAACAAAGATGGCGAAGCGTTCGCCTATTTAAAAACCATTTTTCCTCACCTTTCATCGGCAAAGATAAAGGAAGGCGTTTTCGACGGTCCGCAAATTAAAAAGTTGTTGCAAGACCAACAGTTTGAGCACATTTTATCACCAAATGAAGCTGCAGCTTGGAACTCATTTCGGCAAATTGTTTCCGGATTTCTTGGAAACAACAAAAGCTCAAATTACAGAGAGATCGTCGAACAACTACTCCAAAATTATAAAAAAATTAGAGCAAATATGTCGCTTAAGATACATTTTCTACACTCGCACTTGGACTTCTTTCCGGACAACCTGGGCGATGTGAGTGACGAGCATGGCGCACATGTAACAAAAATTACTTGGATTGGTATTGCATTCAAATCCTCGCGAACGTTTGCTCATTTTAACTATCGCGTTCGTCGACACTTGTTGAATGAGTAAAATCGATCAATGAAGACCTATTTATACTGTGTATTGTTTAGTATTTTACTGACAGGTACTTATAAATGGGTGTATATTTTTTTACGGTGGCTACATACCTGTTTCACCATGTGTGAGTCTTAAATTTTCCGAATAATGACCACCCTTAAATGTGGGTTGTATTTCTGTAAAAAAATCATACAGGTAGCCAACGGAAAACCCAAATAATTAAAAAAGTCCCCTTTCCTTTTTTCCTTTTAATTGTTCACGCACATTTATTAGCGTTTATTACTTTGCTTACGCAATCATAAAAATTAAATAACCCTTTGTTTATTCCGTTTTGTTAATTCTGAGAATCAAAAAAAAAAGAAAAAACCTTACCATAGACAAAGTTGTGCATATGTCGAGCAAATTTTTGAAATTCATACCTTTACTCAATTGCGAATAAAAGCGAAACGCGTGCATCGATTTTCATGATCTTTGTCTCATTTTGCTCATAGGTTATGTGACTTTACGTAAAAGTAATAAGATTTGAAATTTTTTTTTCATTTTGGATTTTTTATGGATTTAAAAAAAAAAAAATTAAATCTTTAGGCAAAAAATAAGTTTTTTCCTTTATATATTCATTTTTAACTTGGAAACTGTTGCTTGTATAGGAAAACAATATATGAACAGATTAAGGGAATTGTAATTTTAAATTATTTAAAATTTAATTCAATTAAATCGGGCTAGTGGTTCCCGAGTTATGCCGGGCGAAACAAATTAACCAAAAAAAAATTTTTAAAATTTAAAAAAAAAAAAAAAAAATAATAAAAAAAAAACCAAACGAAAAAAAAATTTTTATTGCGTTTTTCGAGCTCATGTCAAGGTTATCTACACAGAAAAAATTATCGCATCCCGAGTACATTTTGACTGTTGACTAGTGTTATCATATTATTAATTCTTTAAATTTGACAAATGTTGAATTTATAGTATATAATTATACTGTATAATTTATATGAACTACATAAAATTGCTCCCATAAAATACCTGGGTTTAGTAATCAAAGCGAGGTATATGTCCAGGGAGTGGTGTAGGATATTATATAGTCGGCCCCGCACGACTTTAGCCATTCCTTACTTGTTTCAAATAAAAATATTTCTCAAACAATAGAGCATATTTCAATACGTCATTTTGCAAGCTAACGTTTTAAAATATTGAATTTATTTCTACACAGTAAAATGAAGTATGACCAGCCAACACAATTATTGAAGGACATTCCTTTTAAAAAGAAAATTTTTTCAATTACCCTTTGATCCACTTTGTGGAATTAGAATTTGAACACATTTTGGACTAGAAATAGAATCTGCGATGGAGATTCTAAATATGTAATTATTAATATTATTATATTGAGGGGACGATATACAAATACCAGATTCTAAAATTGACAATTTCATTTGATATTTTTAACAATTAAATTTTTTAGGTAATGAAAAATTCACTCTCTTGTCGTATTTGACGCAGTAAAATGTAAAAGCTACTAACTCAGAATGTTTCTAGAAGTAATATTTTGATTTACAAAGAATTTAAACGTTTCAATTCTGATTCTGATTACGATTTTTTCATATTTTATTTCTTCAAAAGTTGTCGTTATCTTTTTTTTTTAATTCAACTCATCCCTCATTTACAACAATTTTTCAAACTACTATTAAGATGCAACTTTAGGTAAAATTAACCCAGCAATATAGTTCAAATAACTAAAGAACGAATGCAATTTAATATACATTTTTTTAATTTCGAATTATATTTTTGAATGACTGAATTTGAATGAATGAAAAAATTGGTAGTACTTCCGTAGGAGTCACATATTGATCGCATCTCAAAATCCAAATGTGCATTTTCTACTACATAATACAGTAAAATTAAGTAGTGTCAATTCATTTAGTACTTAATTGAATTAGTATTTATTATATTTATTTGCGTTATATTTTGTTATGTTACCTATTGTCAGTTCTACCGAACAAAATTGTTTGCTTTTTTTATTCAGCACTCATTTTTCAAAACGGCTGTTGAAGATCGACCATATGATCGACATCAGCTGATGCTGGCAGGTTGGAAATCGACCATATGATCGACATCACCTGATGTGCGTATGTTAATGCTGTAACATCCAAATACAGATGGCGTTAGCGGTTATTTTATGACTGTCAAATCAGTAGTTTTTGTGTACACCGAACGCAGCAACACACTTGCTCAAAATAAAATATTAAAAAACTAAATTCGTGTTGTTTTTATAAATTGTCTCCTCTAGACTCCGTCTAGGGGAGACAAACAGTGCCATCATCCTGATGGAAATCTGTTCAACGGCTATGGAAACTAGTGAAATAGTGGATCTTTTGCAACACTTTAAAATAACAAAATAAAGGGCATCCTCCTAAGGTAATACCTTTTTAAATTCATTGGTGAAGATCCCAATTTTCACTGCTTCCGAATCACAAGAGGAACATCTTTTTCACTTTTTCGAGTGCTCTCTTTTTGCTGGGTTTATAAGAGTCAAAAACTATTCACTATTAAAATTTGATAATCCACTTTCTCTGCAGACATATCCTAGTGGAAGCTATATTAAAACATGACCACATATGGTCAATTTTCACTACAAGATTTCAAGTTGAAATATAACATGATCTGGCAAATTTTATAATAGGTAGGAGGTTAAAAGGCCCTCCTCCACCTTTATATGAGGGCTTTATATAAATCTGAACTGAACTCCACATTCAATAGCGTTCGTGGTCGCACGACCACGAATTACACCAATTTGTATAGGCGGCGTGACATAATGTCCATAAAGTCCATGAAACTTTTACATATAATTATTAAATATAAAGCAATGCTAACAATTTGATGGAATATCCCTTTTATTAATACAAAGTAATAAAAACAATTTATTGCAATATTTATACACTCCACGAGAGTATTATGTATTTGTGCATTTGTTTGTAACACCCAAAATGAAACGAGATAGACCCATTGTAAATTATACCGATCGACTTAGAATCACTTTTTGAGTCGATTTAGCAATGTCCGTCAGTCCGTCTGTCCATCTATTCTTGTAATCACGATACAGGTCGCAATTGTAGACAGAACCAAATGAAACTTTGCACAACGAAGCTTTTCGGTACAACGACGAACGCTATTTAATTTGAAGAAAATCGGTTCAGATTTAGATATAGCCCCCATACGAATTTCACTCCCGATTTGACTCTTTTCACTCTAGATACCACATATTACAACAGATTTTCTTCAAAATTGGCAAAACACATTATATTTCAACTAGAAACACCTGTGGTAAAAATGTGTTAGATCGGTTCAGATTTATATATAGCTCCCATACAAATTTCGCTCCCAATTTTGCATTTTCCGCTGTAGAAACGACATATTGTACCCGATTTTATTTAAATTTGGCACAACATCTTATAATCCAACTAGAAACACCTATGCAGAAATTGGGTAAGATCGGTTCAGATTTAGATATAGCCCCCATACAAATTTCGCTCCCGATTTGACTTTTGCCGCTTTAGATACAGGTCGCAATTGTAGACAGAACCAAATGAAACTTTGCACAACGAAGCTTTTCGGTACAACGACGAACGCTAATTAATTTGAAGAAAATCGGTTCAGATTTAGATATAGCCCCCATTCGAATTTCACTCCCGATTTGACTATTTTCACTCTAGATACCACATATTACAACAGATTTTCTTCAAAATTGGCAAAACACATTATATTTCAACTAGAAACACATGTGGTAAAAATGTGTTAGATCGGTTCAGATTTATATATAGCTCCCATACAAATTTAGCTCACGATTTGACTTTCTCCGCTCTAGAGACCACATATTTCACATGATTTGCTTCAAATTACCTTGCATTACCTTATAATTCTACTAGAAACCTCTGTGTTGAAAATGGATTAAATCGGTTCAGATTTAGATTTAGATTTCGCTCCCGAATTTACTTTTTCCGCTCTAGAAACCATATATTGTATCAGATTGTCTTCAGATTTGGCAAAACATCTTATATTTATACTAGGAACACATATGGTGAAAATAGGTCAGTTCGGTTCTGATTTACATATAGCTCCCATTAAAATTTCGCTCTCGATTTGACTGTTTCTGCTCCAGAAGCCACATATTTTAACAGATCCTCATCAAATTAGGAGAAATATCTTATATTTGTTCTATAAACAGCCATTTTCACCATGGGTCATCGGTTCAGATTTACATATAGCTCCCATATAAATTTCGCCCCAGAAATTTCCCATACAAATTTCGGATAGACTTTTTCCGCACCAGAAAGCACAAATTTTCTCAAAATAAGCTTAACACGTTATATTTGAACTGGATGAACTTATTGTGAAAGTTAGTCACTGTGTTTGATATAGCACCGATATAAATATTTCCGATTTGACAAATTGGACCAGGTAATATTAGCCTATGATTAGGAAACATACAAAAATTCTTCCCGGTTTCACTTTTTTACCGAGTTGAATTGTATTCGGATAGAAAGTGGAGTGTATCATAAAGTCGGTCCCGACCGACTTTAGCCTTTCCTTACTGGTTTTAAATTTGTATCAACAATTTGCCTACAATAAGGACAAAGCAAAGATGAATTTTTTCTTGCTGATTTTTTGTTCAAATATATTCAAACAGCTTGAACAAATTTTGAAATGTTTACAAGGTTGTAAAAGTATATTTCTGGGCTTCACGCATTTCAAAGCTTCCGTCGTATGAGTATAGTAAACGTCATTTTCCTGAACATCCTCTGAAATCGGCGGCCGATTTCTTATTACCTTTACTTTCTTATATTTATCACGACTCCTCTCTTTTTATTTCCCAAAACCCAATCGATGTTCGTACTATAGTCCCTAACGAAAGGAGAGGAGACGGGGGAAATATAAAACAAGTAAAGGTAATACAAAATCGGCGGCCGATTTCTTATTACCTTTAATTGTTTTATATTTGCCACGCTTCCTCTCCATTAGTAGTTCAATATTTGTACTTGTATGTATCCAATTTAAACTATGTAGATTCGTGTATAGTCTATCACTATTCTATTTGCCCATGGAAAATTTAAAAAGTTGAGCTCACCTTTGACATCCACTGTTTCTCAAAATATTTCACAAACAAATTAATACATTTTGGCTGTTTTCCCGAAAATTCTAATAACTCGCTCTTAGAATCAAGAGCATCTCTTCAATTTTTTCAGGCGTTCATGGGCATTATGGCACAAATGAAAGTGCTATAAAGTCCATGGACATTATGCCAATTTTGGAGTGAACATAACGCCCATGGACACTATGTCATGCCACCATTTTTATAACAGATAAAATTTTTGAAAAACAAGATTAAATTGTCCAGAAATTTATCTTAAGGTTTAGAATGTTCGGATATTTGACAATCACAATCGTCGTGACTATGTCATTTTTGGATTTTTTGAGTTCGAGATCATCAATCGCGAGTCTTATAATTTCACAGAGCAAAATGTTAAAATCGCACTTGCTAAGTCATTATGCATATCGGCATAAATCAAACCCGTTAACATGACTCCCTTTGGCAAGACGAATGGGAGTATTTATGGCCAACACTGTCTTGCTCAGTTGCAGTATACTCGCAAAGCTTGTGTGCTGCAGAAACATGTGTATGCTGCAATCAGTTAATACGAATATGATGCATTGCCATGTGAATGCAGTCTTTTTTTCTGTTTGTTTTTGAGCAAGTGACACATTTTTCTTCGTCGCCTGGTTACACGAGTGAAAAAGGAAACTGACAAAGATGCAGCAGACTTTGTTTAAATGAGTGCAATGAACCTTGTGCAAAGTTAACATGTGTGCAGTAATCAACGGGGAAAATTTAAGGTTTAATCTGTGGATTTTGCGAATGAAAATAAAAAGAAGCAGCAGAGGCGGCAGAGAAAGAAATTGTATGCGAAACTATATGGGAACGAGTGCAAAGTGTGAGTGTATAATAGAGTGCACTCTCACATGTCTCAGC
Source organism: Polietes domitor (assembly GCA_947397865.1). Classification (NCBI taxonomy): domain Eukaryota; kingdom Metazoa; phylum Arthropoda; class Insecta; order Diptera; family Muscidae; genus Polietes; species Polietes domitor. The sequence goes on from OX377618.1 coordinate 194,391,069, forward strand.
CTATGCACTTAATCTGTTACTATTTTCTTAATACATCGACAGTTGCGAATACCAGGTCCGGACTATTTGTATAAATACTCTGAAACTAGTATTTAATAATTCTAAGAATAATCTATATATGCGTCATTCCATGTCAAGCGGTACGGTTTTTGACTTCAATAGCTGCGATTGTTGTGAAAGTTTGTGTATGTATTCTTCTCATAAAAATATTGTATACGTACAAATAGGGATTTTTCGAAATTTTTTACTTTTAAGGGTAGAAAGAGAGAGGATAAAATGGTACCAATTTAAGTATTGCAGCTATATTCGTGACAATCGGTATTTAAATTTCTCTGACAACGTAGACTAGCAACATAAATGGATTCTTCTAAATGTTTACTTTTAATGGGCGTGCGGGACAAAAAGGGATAAAAATGGTACCAACTAAAGTATTACAGCTAAAATCGTGAAATTTGGTATTTAAATACCTCTAACCATGTAAAAGTGCAGTAAAATTGTATTTTTCGAAATTTGTACATTTAAAGGTTGCGCGGGACAATAAGGAATAAAAACGGTACCAATTTAAATATTGCAGCTATAGTCGTGAAATTTGATGTGTAAATTCCTCTGACAACGTAGAAGCATAAACATAATGGATTTTTTCGAAATTTGTACCTATAAGGGATGATGTTTCAAAATTTGTACTTCTAAGGAGGATGAGGGAAAAGGGATAAACGTATCTAGAAACATGAGATCGAGGATTTAAAAGGCTCTGCGATTGTATTTTTTTGTTCGAAACCGGTTAGAAAATGATACATACGAAAGGAGTTCAGCTAAATGGAGATTTATCAATATCAATTTTCAGAATGAAATTCAGTAAATATTATCCAAAAACTTAGATGGATAAAACAGATAACAAAAAACTAATATTTATTCTTACAATAACTGTCTTCAAATGAGTTGGAAATTATCAGGTGTATAATCAATGAGGATGATAGTCATTTCACTTACAACACCTTGAAATATCTATCGGGAGCTCCATACATTATTTATTATTTATTCTACATCGTGGTAAAATTATAAGATGATCTAGGCAGGTCCGTCTGTCTTTTGAAGAAATTAGGCCTAGATGAAAAAAATCCGTAACAAAGTCTGAAAACATCCACTAATATTTAGAGTACTTAGCAACATTATTAAGCATTCCGTTCGAATTTGGTTTTCAAGAGAACTGAGATCCATCTGTGAGACATCCTAATGTATTTACATGTTGCCAGTAGTAACAAGCCAGTACACTATAAGTAACTAATATTTTCCCTGTATAATATGATTACATATATGGATTCAATATGTACATCGTATGTCTGCATTACCTTTTCAAAAGATAGACTTATTAAATACACAGACACACGCACACATATTAGTGTGTGTTCACAAAGAACATGATACGAAATTACTCAAAACCGCATCCTTTAATTAAAATAAAATTTTCATCAACAATCTTCTAATGTGGAATTGCATATTTCTACATACCGCCGCCATTGCCGACATCTAGACTCACTGGTACGAGTAGGTAATCGCAGTAAATAATATTCATAAAATCCGTATTTTAACTGCGGTAATCTCATTCACAAGTTGTGTAATTTTATTTTTATGCTCCCAGTACAAAGGTTCTGAGTTCCGCCAAATGTGGGCGGTATGATCATTTTGGAATACATATACATATTTTTTAAATGATTTTGCTTTTATTAATTGTTATGGAATGTTATTTATGATCGCCAAAAAATATTAAATACCCAGGTTTATTTTTGATGATCCATTTTATTCTAGATCTTCCTAAAATTCTAAGACGATCTACCGTTTGTCTGTTGATAGGGGTTAACATTTGCCTTTGGCGAAATCGGTACAGAGCTAAAAAATCAAACTACTAAAAATGGCTCCAATAACCCTTTACATCTGGAGCATTTGACACACATCCTTTGACTACTTAGACGCGTAAAAGATATAAATATTTCGAACTTATTACTTTAAGGTATAAGTACAGGGTGTCCAACAACAAAATTTTATGAAAGCTTACAAGAATGAAACTTATTTCGCTTTGACTAACAATGTTTTTCTGAACATTATTACAAAAGCAAAATATATAACATACAAATATTCTACTTGACACTGCAATTTAAATAATTATTTCAGGAAATAATATAAAATGGTGTTATACACCATACCTTTAAAATGAGATGTTGATGGGTCTCATACACAAATCTGATTAAGAGATATGATAAAATATATGTATGTACTAAGGCTACTCGAAAATTGTACTAAAACACAGTGGCAATTGTAGGAGTTTGCCGAAAAATGCTGACGAGATATTAATTCCACCATAAACTATACACTCAGACGAACACTTTCACATTTACACTTTGAGTCAAGTTGAGTCCTACATATAACTTGTGGTCCACGACATTTATAGGTTATGCTCACTACGAATTACAAAATTACAACACCTAAAAAAACCGACCGACTACAGTAATCACAAAATGTTATATATAATTTTTCAACTACTTACGCCGGCCTTCAATTCTAATAATATAGTCACTTTTTTATTTTCTTTTTACGCCTTAATTTTAAGTATTTTGTATAACTCCTTTAGACCCGAATTAATCCCACTTGTTTCAACGGCAAACTTTAAATGCTACTCAGACTTGCGGTGTTGCCACCTAGTTTTCTCCAATAAATTTTCTTGGCAGCTTGGAGTGTTGCCATTAAGAAAATATGTACACATTTGACAATTTCCAATTTATTTTTTTTTTAATTTCTGCCAAAAAAACATGGATTTGGGACTATAGTGGATCGGTTAAAAACCAAATAAGTTAGAGGTTTATAAGAGTGCAAAGGTACGAAAAACCGTATTTTTCCATAGCTCAAGATTTCGGTTCTACTCGACAATGCCTACAAAAAACTAATATCACTACCCAGAGTTTTCTACTTCATTCTTTTTGTAGCACTGTGTAATTTAGGGACAAATGTAGAAGTTATAATCCAACTAGAAACACCTATGCAAAAATTGGGTAAGATCGGTTCAGATTTAGATATAGCCCCCATACAAATGTCGCTCCCGATTTGACTTTTGCCGCTTTAGATACAGGTCGCAATTGTAGACAGAACCAAATGAAACTTTGCACAACGAAGTTTTTCGGTACAACGACGAAAGCTATTTAATTTGAAGAAAATCGGTTCAGATTTAGATATAGTCCCCATACAAATGTCGCTCCCGATTTCACCTTTTCCGCTTTAGAAACCACATATTGTTCCCGATATTCTTTAAAATTGGCACAACATCTTATAATTGAACTAGATATACCTATGCTGAGGGTGGGTGAGATCGGTTCAGATTTAGAAACGGCCCCATACAAATGTCGCTCCCGATTTGACTTTTTCCGCTCTAGAAACTGCATATTGTTCCCGATTTTCTTTAAAATTTGCTCAACATCTTATAATCCAACTAAAAATACCTATGGTGAAAGAGGGTAAGATCGGTTCAGATTTAGATATAGCCCCCATATAAATGTCGCTTCCGATTTCACTTGTTCCGCCTTAGAAACCGCATATTGTACCCGATTTTCTTTAAAATTGGCACAACATCCTATAATACAACTAAAACATCTATGATTAAAGTGGGTAAGATCGGTTCATATTTAGATATAGCCCCAATACAAATTTTGCTCCCGAATCTTTAACCGTTTTTGGCCAAACTTTGGGTCACATCGTTCACATCGTATGTGTCAAACACATACATTTAAAGGATTCAAAAATCCTTCCCGATTTCACTTTTTTTCCGAATTGAATTGTAGTGATATAGAAAGTGGGGTGTATCATATAGTAGGCTCTGTCCGTCTTTAGACTTTCCATACTTGTTTGGGAGATACCCAAATGTCCATACTTTGGGATAACCCAGCTCTAGAAACTACATCTTACATCGGATCTTCATCAATTTTTGCAGATCATTATATGTTTCAACTAGGAATACCTACCGTGAATGAGAAATATATATGCGCATGTCACAGGCATCAAGTGTTGTTATAGACCCCCTTCAAATATCCGTCCGATTCATCCTATTACCGCTGTGTAATCTGTATCAATTTTTCCATATCATTTTATATTTACTTTACTCGGAAATTCTGATGGCAAATTGGATCAATTACTTTATTATTTACCATACTCATTAAATTTGACTAAAGATGAATATATAGTTTCTGTATAATTGGGTTTAGTAATCAAAGCGAGGTATATACGCAGGGAGTGGTGTAGGATATTATATAGTCGGCCCCGCTCTACTTTAGCCTTTACTTACTTGTTTTTTGTTGCATAATGTTATTTTTGACATTTAATCAAAGTACTTGCTGTGTCTTTCCAAAATGGTAAAATTGTTTTAAATTTTTTTTGCTTCATAATTATAATAGGATTTTGTACATATGGTTATTAGTAGTGATCATTTTACCACACTTATCAAGTGAGTATCGTACACACGTCGTGTCCTGCTATGTAAATAATTTAGTTTGGTTGGGTTCCCTTTGTGTACACAATTATTCCTCCAAGGCATGTGTTTGTTGTGTTATTCACTTGTTTGGTCATTAAAATCGCCACAAACGTTTGCCATTCACACAGTAGTGTTCGTAGTCCAGCCCAGTCCAGCCCATATGAGGGAATGAATGCCACGTTATGACGGTCAACTAATTTGTGAGATGACTAACTAATCACAAAAGGCAGCCAACGGAAAAAAGCTTCTGTAAATCTGCACTTGAGACATGGAGGAAAATCGTAGCCAGTGTCAGCATCATCATCATCCGAAACTGCGGTACTCAACAAAGATTTTCTCCAAATTGAAGAGAGAAATTTGCTACACTTATAGTATTAACATTTTTTGTTAATTATTTTTGTGTGCATAAAACAGATGGAGATGCACAGTGGAACAAGAGAGTTCGAACCATCAAGATCAATTAGACTGATGGTAGATAAGTTCCTTGCAAATAAGTTCCTTGAAAATAGTGGCACACTGTTGCTGACTATATAAGGAATATTTGCGACAGAATAGTTTCAGAAACCCAGTTAGAGAAACTTGTAATTTCAACCGCGAATTTGGATTTTTGCAACAATTGCAGCTTATTTTGGGACTGACTACATATATGTTAAAATCGACATTGGTTCGTTGGATCCGTTGCACAGATCGCGAGAAAATGAAAATTTTGCAAAAACATCCAATTTTTAGTTTTTGTTTACCGTGCTCTACCGTAATAACCTTATTTTTGTTCTAAAAGATTGCTCTTCAGAAAAACATTTACGAATTTTAACCAAAGTAATTTTTTAGTTTAAGTTGGATTGTAATTTTGCTATTTAAATGTGCAGAGCTTTATTTACAACTTTGGTGTCTTTGCTGACCCCAGTTGACAAATATAGTTCTGACAATAATAAACCTCCCCGCCGTTAACTAACAAAATTGTTCACATAGTATGATGCTCCCTTCTACCAAAAAATGCAAACTTTGACCATCTGTAAAAAGAAGCTAAGAACAGCGGGATTTGCTTCACATTACCTTGCATTACCATATAATTCTACTAGAAAAATCTGTGTTGAAAATGGATTATATCGGTTCAGATTTAGATATAGTCCCCATACAAATTTCGCTCCCGATTTGACTTTTTCCGCTCTAGAGACCACATATTTCACTTGATTTGCTTCAAATTACCTTGCATTACCTTATAATTCTACTAGAAACATCTGTGTTGAAAATGGATTATATCGGTTCAGATTTAGATATAGTCCCCATACAAATTTCGCTCCCGATTTGACTTTTTCCGCTATATAATTCTACTAGAAAAATCTGTGTTGAAAATGGATTATATCGGTTCAGATTTAGATATAGTCCCCATACAAATTTCGCTCCCGATTTGACTTTTTCCGCTATAGAGACCACATATTTCACTTGATTTGCTTCAAATTACCTTGCATTACCTTATAATTCTACTAGAAACATCTGTGTTGATAATGGATTATATCGGTTCAGATTTAGATATAGTCCCCATAGAAATTTCGCTCCCGATTTGACTTTTTCCGCTCTAGAGACCACATATTTCACTTGATTTGCTTCAAATTACCTTGCATTACCATATAATTCTACTAGAAAAATCTGTGTTGAAAATGGATTATATCGGTTCAGATTTAGATATAGTCCTCATACAAATTTCGCTCCAGATTTGAAACCACATATTGTATCGGATTGTCTTCAGATTTTGTAAAACATCTTATATTTCAACTAGAAACACCCATAGTGAATATAGGTCAGATCGGTTCAGATTTATATATAGCTCCCATACAAATTTCGCTCCCGATTTGACTTTTCCCGCTCTAAAAACCACATATTGTATCAGATTGTCTTCAGATTTGGCAACACACCTTATATTTAAACTAGGAACATCTGTGGTGAAAATAGGTCAAATCGGTTCAGATTTAGATATAGCCCCCATATAAATGTCGGGTCCCCGATTTGACATTTTCCGCTCTAGAAACCACATATTGTACTCGACTTTCTTTAAATTTGGCACAATATCTTATAATCCAACTAGAAACACCTATGCAGAAATTGGGTAAGATCGGTTCAGATTTAGATATTGCCCCCATATAAATGTCGCTCCCGATTAGAATTTTGCCGCTTTAAAAGCCACATATTGTGCTCGATTTTCTTTAAATTTGGCACAACATCTTATAATATTACTAGAAACACCTGTGGCTAAAGCGGGCTAGATCGGTTCAGATTTAGATATAGCCCCCATACAAATGTCGCTCCCGATTTGACTTTTGCGGTATAGAAACCACATATTGTACTCGATTTTCTTTAAAATTGGCACAATATCTTATAGTCCAATTGACAAAACTATGGTGAAAGTGGGTAAAATCGGTTCAGATTTAGATATAGCCCAAATGCAAATATTGTTCCCAAATGTTTATCGTTCCCTTTTTTCATCCAATTAAATTGTATTCGGATAGAAAGAGGAGTGTATCATAGAGTCGGCCCCGCCCGACTTTAGCCTTTCCTTACTTGTTTTTCACTATAGCTGATTCCAGGTCAATTATAACTTTCTATGTGGAATCTTAACATAATTGCTTGCGATATGAGTAATTCCATATCAAACCAAACAGCAAAATGTCCACATAATTCCGATTTTTCAGAAAATCTCAGCGGGAATACCCTATTAGAGGATGATTTTTGATGGTTCCTGCACGCTTCATACAAAAAAATCTTTAAGCGGGAATTTGAACCAACTTAAGTGGGGTTTAATTGTTCGGAATTTACCTCTATAAATGATATATTTTACAATTATACCGTGGGAATTTTTCATTGGCTTTACCTCTGTTATTGTGATTTAATTGACTTCGCCTACTCAGAAGTGGAATATCGTTTGTTGACATGGATACAATTTTGTCAAAGTAAAAAAGTTCCAATAGGTGGAAATGCTATTAAAGGAAAGGTGTTAAAGATTGCTACATATTTAGGCATCTCTCAAAACGTCGCTAGCTTTACCTACTTAAGTGGGTTAACTGACAATTACCTGGATGAATGGGAAACTGGGTGCGAAACCGCCATAAGAGGGAATGAAGGAGCCGTCCCTTGAGCTCCCACTTGTAAAGGTTTGACTGCATTTGTACCTGGAAAATATAAAAAACACAAAGATTTTTTTCACAAAATAAAAATATGACACAGTCTCTGACCCGAGGTCCTCCGATATGTATAAAATGTGATACTTTGTTCACCTCGTGCTGCGAATATGTTGTCGTTATAATTTTGGCATTATTCAAAGTAGTTCGCATTTTTTGATTCAAAGTTGGCAATTTAAAGTGTTTGTGGAAATAGATACACTACTTTGTGTTGAATTATTGTCCGCATCGGATTATAAAACCTTACGTTGTTTTGCCTTCAAATAGTATTTATTTATCTGTGCAGGTAATTCACATTTATTTGAGAAAAAATTAAATAAAAATGTGAATAGTTTATGAACTATTAGCAATACCCACTGCTTCGCACGCGAAAAAGCAAGGTATTTGTTATTAGTTTTATCCGTCTCTGTTTTAGGGTAGTATTTATTTCATTTTCTTTTCTAATATAGTAAATTCGACACATAGCACTCATATACAGTCAATGGAATGTGCTTGACGATGTGCACTGTTTTAGCTGAACTCCCTTCGTATATATATTTTTTATCATTTTCTACCCAGTTTTTAACAAAAAAATTACAACCGCAGAGCCTTTTAAAAAAATCCATTTTGATGGCGCTTCTGCATGGTCAGAGGAATGTACATATTGTTCTTCTACGTTGTCAGAGGAGTTGGCACACCACGACTAAAGCTGCAATACTTAAATTAAATTATTATTCCTTTTTGTTCCTCGTAACCCTTAAAAGTAAAAAAAATTGAAAAATCCAATTTTAATGCGCTTATACAGAGGATAAGAGGAATTAACATACCAAATATCACGATTCTCGCTATAATAATTTATTTGGTACTATTTTTAAACCTTTTTGTCCTGCTCACCTCTTATAAGTACAAATTTCGAAAGATCCAATTTTACTGCGTTTTAAAATGGACAGAAGAACTCACATATCAAATTTCAAGATTCTATCTGAAATGGACAGAAGAACTCACATATCAAATTTCAAGATTCTATCTGCAATATTTTAGTTGGTACCATTTTTATCATTTTGTCCCGCGCAACCCTTAAAAGTACAAAATGCATTTAAATTACCAATTTTTGAGACTATAGCTGCTTACTTAAATTAGTACCATTTTCATCCCTTTTTGTCCCTCGCAACCCTTAAAAGTACAAATTTTGAAAAATCCAATTTTACTGCGCTTTTACATTGTCAGAAGAACTTACATATCAAATTTCAAGATTCTAACTGTAATACTTTAGTTGGTACCATTTTTATCCCTTTTTGTCCCGCTCACACTTATAAGTACAAATTTCGAAAAATCAATTTATATTGCACGTTATCAGAGAAATGTAAATACAGATTTTCACGATTCTAGCTGCAATTCTTAAAATGGTACCATTTTTATCCCTTTTTGTCTCTTTCCTCCCTTAAAAGCACACATTTCGAAAAATCCCTATTTGTAGCTCTTCTGCATGGTCAGTGCAAGGAACACACCGAATTTCATGTTTCTAGATTCTGCCGTTTAGTCAGGACGAAGGTTCGATGTATCAGCCGTTTGATCTGTGGACTGGTCAATGACAAGTCAGTCAGTAACGCAACTCTTATATATATATATATAGATTAAATGATAAAAAGTATATGCATAATTAAGAGAACGTTAGTGTTATTCATTAAGGTGGACCCTGAGAACTTCGTCTCACAGGCAATGTCCTACGTCATTTAGAATTGGAGAAAATCTGTTGTCAATTTGCTGGATGGTGTCAATTTTAAATTGTATTTCCCCTCATTGAATCACTCTGTGATAAACAATATTTGGTTGTTGTCAGGTGCGAAAACGATCAAAGCGGGAACATGCGACAACAGTTGACCGTGTGAAAAACATTCATTCTCCAGCCTGAGGCCACAAACACTCAATGTGATTTATTGATTGTCGTGGCGAATGTGAAACGAATTGGAAATTGGATTCGCTGAAACTCGAATGTCATTGGAATTCTTGGAATGAGAACTTCCTCACCTTTGAACTTTGAACAGTTGCTTCAGCGATTGACGTATCAGTTTTCAATCAAATTGAGCTCCTGACACGCTGCACGGAATGTTGGCAACACTACACCATGGGTATTTCGAAGTGACTCAAATTATGAGTCGCAAGTTAAAGCATTCATCATTATTTGGATGAACTGTATAAATACGGCCAAGAGCTTCAGTAGAACGCAAATCCGAATGATCGCCTTGCTTTCGACGTTGAAATTTTCGAGAAGAAACTGATCAATGCTATCGCTAGTGGGTTTTGAGCACGTTGAACAGCATTTGCTGCAGTGAAATAAACTCGTTGACCGTTCTCCAGATGAACTGCCAAATGAGTAACAGTCGGATAGCGTTCGTAAATGTGAAATGAGAATATACGCTAAATTGGCGCTCCGTTTTTCGGAATCATCAAACGGTACACGCGTAAAAATTCATTGCGCTGACCATCTTAGTGATTTCATTGCGCCGACCTTCTTGGATTGAATCTGCGTTCATCAATAATATCTGTTCCAAATGAAGTCATTTGAAAGCATCAGTTATATTGCTGAGTGTTCGATAGAAAATGAAGTGATTCTGCTCTTTCACCATGAAGCAAATAATGTAATGGCTCTGGTGCACTGCGACAGCACAGTCCAGGCGATTCTCCAGGAAGTTCAAACATAAACCTTTGAAGAAGATGGCGTCGTAAAATCACTCCATAGAAATCGGGGATATTTCGGGAATTTTCTTGGGTATTCTTCTTGTTTGGCGGCGACCAATCCGAATTGGTGCGAATCATCGAAATCGGTCCATGCGTTCTTAGTTATAAGCGTAGTAACTAACGCCACTCTCGTTTATATATAAAGAGTCCGCCAAATAACTTTTTTTGAAAATGCTATAAAAAAACTACTGAATATTTTCTCAAATTTCTTTTTTTTATTTGAAAGTACAATCCTTCCGGTTAATAATGGAAAATAATTTCATTCAAATGGCTGCTGAGGGCACCCCACAAATAATAGCCTAACGGTTGAATAGTTGAAAACAAGTAAGGAAAGGCTAAAGTCGGGCGGGGCCGACTATATAATACCCTACACCACTCCCTGCGTATGTACCTCGCTTTGATTACTAAACCCAGGTATTTCATGGGAGCAATTTTATGTAGTTCATATAAATTATATAAATTATATTCATATAATTTATATGCTATAAATTCATCTTTAGTCAAATTTAACGAATATGGTAAATAATATGGTAATTGATCCTATTGTCCGACAGACAAATACAAATTATACAGTAGTTAACCAAAGTCATACCAAAGTATGGACATATGGGAATCACCCAAACAATTCTCATTGCAATTCAATTCGGTAAAAAATTAAAATCGGGAAGGATTTTTGCATCATGTAAATGTATGTGTTTGACAAAAAAAAAAGTTAAATCGGAAAGGACATTTGTATGAGGGTATATTTAAACCTGGAACGATGTGACCAGCTTTCACCATGTCTGTTTATTGGTGAAATATAATATGTAAAATTTGGCCAAAATCGGTTAAACATTCGGGAGCAACATTTGTATGAGGGCTATATCTAAATCTGAACCGATCTTACTCACTTTCACCATAGGTTTTTAGTTGGGTTATAAGATGTTGTGCCAATTTTAAAGAAAATCGGGTGCAATATGTGGTTTTTAAAGCGGAAAAAGTGAAATCGGGAGCGACATTTGCATGGGGCCTATATCTAAATCTGAACCGATCTTACCGAATTTTTGCATACATGTTTCTAGTTGGATTATAAGATATTCTGCTAAATTTAAAGAAAATCGGGTACAATATGACGTTTCTAGAGCGGAAAATGTCAAATCGGGAGCGACATTTGTATGGGGGCTATATCTGAATCTGAACCGATATTACCCAATTTTTGCATACGTGTTTCTAGTTGGATTATAAGATATTCTGCTAAATTTAAAGAAAATCGGGTACAATATGACGTTTCTAGAGCGGAAATGTCAAATCGGAAGCGACATTTGTATGGGGGCTATATCTGAATCTGAACCGATCTTCCCAATTTTTGCATACGTGTTTCTAGTTCGATTATAAGATGTTCTGCCAAATTTAAAAAAAATCGGGTACAATATGTCGTTTCTAGAGCGGAAAATGTCAAATCGGGAGCGACATTTGTATGGGGGCTATATCTAAATCTGAACCGATCTTACCCAATTTTTGCATAGGTGTTTCTAGTTGGATTATAAGATATTCTGCCAAATTTAAAGCAAATCGGGTACAATATGTCGTTTCTAGAGCGGAAAATGTCAAATCGGGAGCGACATTTGTATGGGGCTATATCTAAATCTGAACCGATTTCCTCCAAATTCAATACCGATGGTCCTTGGCCAGAAAAAATAAATTCTGCCAAGTTTCATGACAATCGGACAACAATTGCGACCTGTAGAGTGCGAACAAGCTTAGATGGACAGCAGACGGACGGACGGACGGACGGACAGACAGACATCGTTAAATCGACTCAGCTGGCGATTCTAAGCCGATCGGTATACTTAAAGGTGGGTCTAGCTCGATTATTTCTTGGTGTTACAAACATTTGGCGCGAAACTAACTTATAATACCCTAGACCACGAAGTGAAAATTCGCTTTGAAGCCACGTGACGAAGGCTTTGTCAGGCCAAAAGTCATGATGTGCATGTAGTGTGCAGCCAAGTAATAAATTTCACCATACCATTTGTATATAAATTTGCATTCTATAAAATATAGATGCAAAATGGTCTTGAGCCAGCAGAATATCCCAGTCCTAATTAAATGTTGATTACAGGCCGAAATAAAACTAACAAAAAAATAAATTTAAATTCTTATAGTTACTATTACAGTCGAAATCAAAATTAAAACTATTGCAGTAGTGTTATTAGCATGCGTTATGTCTTTGCCCTTCTACGTAATAAACAAAATAGTATGTTTTCTTTTTTTAATGTATTCATCATCACCATTGAATGAATTTGCAATCGATGGGTTACATCGTTTATTATTAGAATCATTTTCTGAATCGATTTAGACATATTCGCCTGTATATGTTTCCATCCATCTTGTATTCAGAGTACTTTGCACTTGATTGTAGAGCGAGAATCGTGATATAGCCCCTATAAGATTTACAAAAATAGCGCTCGGAAAACAATTATTTTTTATTTTAACAAGATAATCCAACCAAGTATTTTGCTCCACTGTTTCATATCACTTTTGAAAGTTTTTGCTCGATTGTTGCATATGTTATTTCTTTATTCTCCAAAAGACCTAAGTCGACTTGATAAAAAGTGCTATGCAAATCAGGATTCACATCATTAATAATTGCATAGCAAATAATGTATGTTTCAAAAACATTCCCGGACAATGTGAAGAATGGTAAATGTAAGTAAGCTCATATTATCACGTAACTAAGGATGTTCTCGAATAAATGAAAGTTTCGTTTGCTTTTCACCGTGTGCCGAAATATTTCGGCTTTCGGCTGATGTGTTCCGAATAACTTTTTTTCATACAAAAAACTCTTGTAAAAAAACGAATCATTAAACCCTATCCTGATCCTCATCACAGGCCAGTTTTTAAGATTTAATGCTTTTTTGCTCCATTTTTTATAAAATGCAGACAACATGAAATCCAGATCAAATGCAAAATCACATTATTTATTGTCGGCTATAAATGTCTCATTTGTCATACATCTATCATTGCTGCAAGCGTTTATTTTTATAGCAGACTTGCGCAACTTTCAAAATAAACACGTTTATTTTGATCCAACCGATGGTAATTATATGATGGATAAGACATAAAAGGTCGCATAAATTGTTTAAGGACTCTAGTTTTTTTTCGTCCAGTCTCTGAACTGACTACGGCAAACCACAAAAAAGATTATGGGTGGCTTTGGTCTTTCAAAACCGTCGACAATCATGTAAATATATGTGATAGATGTAAGTATTGCGAATGAAAACGATTTCCCTTAATTAAGTTGAAATATTTACATATTGTGTCGACACAACGGCCACAATAACATGAAGTAGACACAATGTAACCTTAGAAATTTGAAATGATTTAATATGCACCCTTAATAAAGAATTCATGCTATATTTCGATTCACCAAATATGACAATAGTATGCTTAAAATTGTATTACTATGAGAATGTGTGTATTTAAAAAAAAAAATAAATAAATAATAAATAATAATAAATGTGGAACTAGAGGTAATTGTTTTTTGTTAGAAAATAAATATAATGTTGTACAGAGTGTCACAAATTTGCAGAAAATTTTCTGCAAGCGTACTTTTTGGTTGCACCTCTTCTATCCCTTTTTTCTTAGATTCAGTTTTCATCTCACCAACAATTATTTTAAAATTCTAGTGAAATGTTTATTTCCTAAAACGGTTTGTGGCATATAGAATTACCTCCATACCAATGACATTGAATTTATCTCATGGCTATTTTAGTTAACCAACCATTTGAATCACTAAAATATCCGTAATAACATTTATTGTTTATGAGAGGATCACATTTGTCTGTCGCATATTTTAAAACAAGTGCATATTTTCACTCGATAATTTGTGATTTTGTTGTTTAACTGAAATTAAAACATGATTATGCAAAAACGTGGCAATACCACAAAACCCACTTCACACTGTTCATTTGGTCGGCCGGTAATAAATGAAAAATCAGACCATTGAATGTGGATGCTTTGCGTAGGTGTTGCTTGTGATGGTCTAATTAAAAATGAATGCCACAGCGTACAGTGGATAAGATGCGATAAAAAAATTCTTAATTTAATACAATTTGTTTTAAACTATATCACCGTTGAACAAAAATGAAAAAAATTAATGCACATCAACCAAACTATATTTTTATGAAAGTAGTGACCCACTATGCCAAAACCTCATACTCAGTATTTCATTCTATGGTCGAATTTTCCTTTCAAAGGACTTCGAAGTTGCAAAGGACATGTCCCCTTCCACGAATTTTCGCCGTTTATGTGCAAGTCGTATTATCACAACATGGGTATCAAATGAAAGGTGACATTTTGAGCTTTCTTCCTAGATTTTTTATTTTTACCTTATGGATCACAAAAGGATAATTAAGTCCTTTCAACTTGTTTGTTATCCTTGAAAATCCGTGGTAGAAAATTCCAGGAAAAATATATTTTATGGGCTCTTGTCTTCTTTTACACTCTTCCAAAACTCGTAGGTCTACTGTATACAGTTTAGTATCCAAAAATATTTTAAAATTTTCTTCACAAAATTCTTAATACAATTTATGTTATAAGAAATATTAATCCTTTTCTATTAATCGAGTCCCGAATGCTCGAGTTATTTAGCATGTTAGCATTATTATTTTGTTAACGACAAATAATAGAAACGTGAGTTTCGTTTTTACATTATTAGGATATTCATTTAGATTTGTTTTACACACTTGTAATTATTTGGAATTTTGAACATATTTTAATCTAGTTTTCTAGTTCACAGCTTCAGAACTATGCGTGTTAATATGTCTTTTTTCTGGCGCAACATATTGAATTTTTCCCCGATAATTTGGATGATTTTAGCAATGAGCACAAAGACATCGAAAATATTGAAAATGGCTTTAAAGGGAAAAGTACAATTCATATGCTGGGTGAATACTGCTGGTCTATTTGTCGAAACACACAAGTTAAACATAAGCGCCAAATTAATCGTGTTCAATTTTTTTAGCATAATTTAGTACAATATTTACTAATATACTGAAATGTTGAGTAATCCCATAAACATGAAATTAATAACAATATTATTTGCACCAATACAATACTAAAGGCAAGTAAGGAAAGGCAAAAGTCGGGAGGGGTCGACTATACACTCCACTTTCTATCTGAATACAATTCAATTCGGTAAAAAAGTGAAAACGGGACGCATTTTTGTATGTTTCCTAATCACAGGCTAATATGACCTGGTCCAATTTGTCAAATCGGGTAGAATAGTTGTATCGGGGCTATATCCGAACATGGAATGAAGAGTCTAACTTTCACAATCAATTTGAAAAAATTCGGTGAAAATATATGATTTCTGGGGCGGAAAAAGTCAATAGGGGAGCGAAATTTTTATGGGAGCTATATATATGTAAATCTGAACCAATCTTACCCATTTTCACCATGGCTGTTACTAGTTGCAAAATAAGATAATTTGCAAGATTTGAAAAATATCTGTTAAAATATGTGGTTTATAGGGTGGAAAAAGTGAAATTTGTGTGGGTGCTATATATAAATCTGAACCGATCTGATCTATTTGCAGCATGGCTGCTTCTAGTACAAATATAAGATATATCGCCTAATTTGAAGACAATCTGATACAATATGTGGTTTCTGGAGTGGAAAAAGTCAAATCGGGAGGGAAATTTGTATGGGAGCTATATCTCAATCTGAACCGATCAGACCTATTTTCACCACAGTCGTTCCCAGTTTAAATATAAAACGTATTGCCTAACTTGAAGAAAATCTGTTGTAATATGTGATATCTATCTAAATCTGAACCGATTTTTTTCAAATTAAATAGCGTTCGTTCTTCCGGCTTCGTTTGGTTCTGGCTACAATTTCGACCTGAATCGTGATTACAAGAATAGATGGACAGACAGACGGACATAGCTAAATCGATTCCAAAAGTGATTCTAAGTCGACCGGTATAATTAACGATGGGTCTATCTCGCCTCCTTTTGGGTGTTACAAACAAACGCACAAAGACATAATACTCTCGTGGAGTGTATAATAATTATGAAACATAACATACATAATTTGTGTGGGGCATTTTGTGAAAAAAATTAAAATATTTCTGGAGACTAAACTATATGCAGTAGACGATGCATTTTGGAAGAGTGTAAAAGAAGACAAGGGCCCACAAAATATAATTTTCCTGGAATTTTCTACCACGGATTTTCAAGGATAATAAAGGATAAACATTTGAAAGAACTTTTTTATCCTTTTTTTGGTCCATATGGTAAAAATAAAAAACTAGGAAGAAAGCTCAATATGTCACCTTTCATTTGATACCCATGTTGTGATAATACGACTTGCACAAAAACGGCGAAAATTCATGGAAGGGGACATGTCCTTTGCAACTTCGAAGTCCTTTTAAAGGAAAATTCGACTAGATAATAAAAAAGTGAGTATGAGGTTTTGACATAGTGAGTCACTACTTTCATAAAAATATAGCTTGGTTGATGTGCAAAAAGTGCTTTTCAAATAATATCATATTCGAAAAATGTTTCCTTTATAGTTTTGAAAATATTGCTGTGGAAACATATAAAGTTCATATCATCACTAGAAGTTCAAAATGGTGAAACCCACATTTACATACGTTTTCCGGAGAATCAAAAAACGTTCAGTCATAAAGTTCATAATTTCTTAATAAATTCTATCCCTACGGGCAAATTGACTGTCTCAGGACAAGTCCTAGAACTGGTCCCTTGTGGGTAATTACCGGTCCTAGTTCGAACCCAAATGTATGAAGGGAACCGATCCCTTTGAAGGTCATTGGAGGGGTTGAATTGACACCCTGTGGTATGTCTTGGACATGACCTAGGATCGGTCTCAGAGGACATGACTTGCACCATACCTCAAAAGATATGTCCTAGAATTGGTGTCAAAGGATATGACCGGGAATCGGTTTCAAATGACATGACTTGGAACGCACCTCAAGAGAATCTACAATTAATTCACACTTAGGGACCTGTTCTGTGACATATCCATATCGACCTACCTCAGGATAGGTACGTTTATAGCAATTGCCATCAATTTCCCGTAGGGATATTTTTGAACGTTGAGCTCTATAAATTTCTGGGATTATGTAGTTTAGACATATGAATATTAGGCTGGGTCAAGATCCATACAAAAGGAAAAATAATTTGCAGTCAGTCCACGAAAATAAAGTTTGGTTTGCTTAGCGGTGATTTCCAAAATATTTTCGCTCCTGAAAAATCTGAAGGAACATGTTGAGTAAACCTTTTTTGTAGAATAAACTTATAAGCTTATAGCTAGCTGGTCTGAGTTTCCTTTTTTTTGGTGGCAAAAAGTGTTGTGAGTGAATTCGTATTGTCAGAACTATATTGTAGAATTTTTTGAGGATAGTTTTTGTGGAAGATCTTAATCTCTCTTTATGGGTCAATTTGACGCTTTCTTCAAGAAAATCAATAAAAGCCCTTTCAAAAAGGACATTTAAGGATTAAAATGTTCTACGAAAAAAAGTGGGGGTCAGCGAAGGCACCAAGTTTGTAACTAAAACTCTTCACGTTCAAATAGCAAAATTACACGTCAACTTATACAACAAAATTATTAAAGATAAAATGGCTCCAAGTTACGCGGATTATTTTTTATCAAATTCCATCATATCGCCGTTTATAACATTTTTTCCATGTTATCAGGATTTTAGCAAGTGAAATAGGATAAATTTTGGCAGTAAAGTCAAAAATTGTAACAAGTGACTTTATCATATAGAGAATGCCAAAATATTGTTTGGCATATGATTGCTGTCTAAGTAGGGAATTTTTGTGAGAGCATTTTTCAGATACCCAGACTGACTACATATATGTTACAAGCAACATTGATTATTAATACACATGCAAAAAAACATGCTGGACTATACGATTATTCTGCAAAATAGGTCTACTCAACATGCCCATTCAGATTTATTGGGTCGCTATTCTGTTCCCTCAAAAAGTCGTAATTTGTTCGACAGTGTAATTAATATAAAAATTTGAGAAAGTTTATAATTTAAGAGGACATTTTATATGCAAATATTTCACACGATTTCACTTTTCACTGACGTAAAGAGACCCGATATCACCAGAGTTCTTCTACTGCCGAGTTCTACAAGTATAGAATTTACGACGTTAAAAACATAATAGTTTATGTTGGATAAAGAAAAACAAAGAAACATTTGGGTAAATACAGTAGATATGATCCTTCAAGAATGAAACAGAAGTTTTTGTTTTTCACCGTACGGTACGTATTTCTACAATTTTTCTTAGATTTTATTCAAAATGGCATGGTTTTCCTCAAATTCAAATTAGCTTTTTTCGAACTATAATCACTGTGCAATGCGTGAATGGGCTTCGACACTTGTAAAATGTACATATATGCATACATGGGGGCATGAACACATGCTCTCGTAAATATTGGAAATTATTTTTCGATATCTGCCCTTTTATTATTGCGTGTAAATTTAATTGATGGGCTAACGACTAACTAAGCAGCAACAAAAAAGGGAAAACAGAAAGTAAGTACGAAATGTCTATAGGTAAAGCCCATGCTTTATTGTTGCAGAGCATGTAGTTGCCCGTGGCCATTACACAAAAACAACAACTACTACGGCTACAAAAGGACTCACAAGAGCTCATTTAAATTTTAAATGAAACATAATGAGTTTTTAACATCTACTTATCAATTATGGATAAATTTAATTGAAAATTCTGTTTTTTTGTGCTTGTCTCGTATCATGGTAATAAATTCATTTAAAACATGGCTATTAATTAGGGATGTTCTCGTGTGTTATGCGAAGAAGAGGAAAAAAAGTGTACTTCGTTACATGTGTATTCGCACAGATATGCGTTATTCCACGTCAAAACGAGCGAAATTCCTTTGGGACAATTTGTAATGCAATGCTACTGTGAAAGTTTATATGATGTGTATTTACAACACACAAAACAATTGTAGGGTGTTATTTGAAATGTTTAGATTACTTTGCAACGAAAACAAAAGAAATTCTTCAAAGGTCTTCGTGAAGTATAGGGTGGACCATTTAACATTTTAAATTTGACCTACCGACCACTTTGACGTCGAAAGCTAGAATAACATTGATTTTTATTTTATTTTCAGGTTTATGTTTGACATTTGCAAAATGGGACTCGAACAAAATTGGGAAATATTAAAAACTTATATCCAAAGTAGTGAGTCCTTTAACGCAAACTGTAAGAAATTTACATGGATAATTTTCAGATGAATCTTCATCATCTCGGTGGCTATGACAACAAGAAAAATTCCCGCATATGGTGTTCAGAGAACCCACACGTGACTATTGAGAAGCCATTGCGTTGATTGGGTGAGGTAATGTCGAGCCAGTTGAGGTAGTCATATGAATGATATTGTGTTCTATTATTAAATGACAAAGTTCAACTTTTCCAATAAGACGAGAAAAAATATTCTGTACTTTTCTATAGCCGATTCTAATATACAATTTTAAATGGCCCACCCTATAAAATCGGCGATCGTCAGCGGTTGGGTTGTAAAGAAACCTCACAAAAAGAGTCCTTCTGCCTATAAAAACGTACCAACAGATTTTCTAGTATATCTTCCTCAATCAAAATAATTCGTTACCCTTGGAGCGGATGATATACGTCTGAAACTATAGGCCAAGTGGAGTTAATTGGCGTTTACAGTTTGTCATTTCCTCACAGCACTACAAATTTGCAAAAGATAATTTTTTTTCAAAATGTTTTTAAATGTCAAATTAAAGTGGAGAATATCTGTTAAAAAACATCACATCGCACGTTTTTTCTGTATTATTTTAATATTAAAAACCATTTAAAATTTCGCCCTTAATTTACTTAGTTTTATTCATATTTTACTTTTTATGTGAGACATTTTGAAATATCGCCGAAATCTGATATGGAATGACTCATACATACGCAACTCGTATTAAAATTATATATTAATTGTTGCACCATTTTGTTGTAGTTGAATATAATTTCACTGCGAGAGGCGATTATTTCATTACTCATACCACTGGTAGGATGTCTGGGACGATTTCTCCAAATCGAGTGTGAGTTTTGACCAAATTATTCGCTGTCAAGGGACTAGAAGACAGAGATTTTTAAAGAAATTAAGAAAGTGAAAATTTTTCTGTTGGTTCGAAAGTTGTGGTAAATATGATCAAAATGCATATGTGTGTACATTACTAGCAGTACCCACTGCTTCGCACGCGAAAAAGCCATTTATTTGTTAATTTTATCCGTCTCTGTGTTTGGATAGTATTTATTTAATTTTCATTTGGTGGATATAGATAAATCTAAAATAGTAATTTGGAATCCTCATATTAGTTAGAGCTCACACACAGTCAAAGGAATGTGCTTGTCGATATGCACTATTTTAGCTGAACTACTTCGCATGTATAATTTTTATAATTTTCTACCAAGTTTTGAACAAAAAAATGCAACCATTTATATCCTCGATCTCATGTTTCTAGATTCAGCCAGCCAGTTTATAACTTTTTGCACTTCTTTCCCAAAAAGTACACATTTTGAAAAATCAAATAATATGTACTTTATTTGGTAACACATTTAACACATTTTAAGTACAAATTTTGAAATATCCATTTATGTTCCGCGTTTACGTAATTAAAGGATTGTACAGCATTTCTATCCCTTTTCGTCCCGCGCACCCCTTAAAAGTACAAATTTCGAAAAATCAAACTACTGCGATTCTAATGGTCAGAGGAATTTATACACTAAATTTCACGATTCTAGCTGTAATACTAAAGTTGTTACCATTTTTATCCCTTTTTATCCCGCTCACCCCTTAAAAGTACAAATTTCGAGAAATCCATTTATGTTGCAAGTCTACGTTGTCAGATAAATTTAAACACAAAATTTCACGACTATAGCTTAAATATTTTAGATGGTACTATTTTTATCCCGCTTATTGTTTATATGTACAAAATTCGAAAAATTCGTTTAGATTTGCGCTTCTCGTTGTCAGAGAAACTTACACACCACACTTCACTGTTATAGCTCCAATACTTTAGTTGGTACTACTTTAATTCCTTGTTGCTCACCCCCTATAAGAAAATTTCGAAAAAAATCCATTTAGATTGCGCTTTACACACAGTTTACACTCCAAATTTCCCGACTATAGCTGCAATTCTTAAATTGCAGCACTTTTTGTCCCGCCTACCTCCTAAAACGTACAAATTTCGAACAATCCAATTATACTGCGCTTCTACATGGTCAGAGGAATTTACATACCAAATTTCACGATTCTAGCTGTAATTCTTTAGTTGGTACCATTTTTATCCCTTTTTGTCCCTCTCGTCCCTTAAATGTACAAATTTCCAATTATGTTGCGCGCCTACATGGTCGGAGAAATGTACACGCCGAATTTCACGATTCTAACTACATTAATTTAGTTGGTACAATTTGTATCCATTTTTGTCCCGCACACCCATAATAAGTACAAATGTCGAAAATTTTATTTAGATTTGCGCTTCAAAGTTGTCAGAGGAATTTACATACCAAATTTCACGATTCTAGCTGTAATACTTTAGTTGGTACCATTTTTATCCCTTTTTGTCCCGCTCGCCCCCTAAAAATACAAATTTCGAAAAATCAAATTTTACTTCGTTTCTGAACGAAGTATTATTTTTCCCAGACCTAGTTTAAATTCGTAGATGTACCCCTTATGGTACCCCCACACATATAGTCCATAGACATAGTAAAATATTCGGAGCTAGTTATATTTCGATATTTGATAATTTTTTATAATCACGTTGAGTGTACGAAGTATGGAGTATTTTGCCACGTCCCTTCTTGTACCTCCCTCACAAATCACCATTACTTACGTAAAATTAAACCTTTTATAACTTCCATACGGATGATCGGTGATGATCGGATGATTAGATCCTTGGCAATATTTTCATATATTCTGCACACACCTGAATATGGCCGATATTGTCACACCCCTTCTGGTACTTCCCACACAAATTGGCATAAGTTTTGGTCAAAATAAAACTGACATAACTTCCATACGGGTAGTTGAAATGTTTTTATAATCCCTTTAAAGCTACAAAATGTGTAAGCTTCTGTCATCCAAAGTAAAGTTATATCCTTGGTATATAACTTCTATATCGTTGCTTAATTTGATATATGAACTTATAAATAGAGCAAACATTATGTTATATATATTTTTTAATTGTTTCAGTTTTTTTTTTCGTTTGTATTTTTTGGTCTGTAATCAATATTTGATTTGGATATTGTCCTTGATCAGAACCATTTTGCATCTATAATGCAAATTTATTTACAAATGGCATGATGACATTTATTATTTGGCTGCAGACTACCACTATCTTGATTTCCACCCTTCTAAAGGTTTCGTTCAGGTGGTTTCGCAGCGATTTTTCAAAATCAAACCTGGCCTCTTTAAGGAAATGATTCGCACAAATTTAAATATTGATTACATACCAAAACAAGTAAGGAAAGCCTAAAGTCGGGCGGGGCCGACTCTATGATACACTATACTTTCAATCCGAATACAATTTTATTCGGTGAAAAATTGAAAGCGGGAAGGATTTTGTATCCTGTAAATGTATGTGTTTGACAAAAAATGTTAAATCGGAAAGGACATTTGTATGGGGGCATAGTGAAATCTGGAACGAAATATAATATGTATAGTTTGGCCAAAATCGGTTAAACATTTGGGAGCAACATTTGTATTTGCGCTATCTCTAAATCTGAACCGATCTAGCCACTTTCACCATAGGTTTTTTACTTGGATTATAAGCTGTTGTGCCAAATTTAAAGAAAATCGAGTACAAAATGTGGTTTCTAAAGTGGCAAAAGTCAAATCGAGAGCCACATTTGTTTTGGGCTATATCTAAATCTGAACCGATCTTACCCAATTTTTGCATAGGTGTTTCTAGTTGGATTATAAGATGTTGTGCCAAATTTAAAGAAAATCGGGTACAATATGTGGTTTCTAGAACGGAAAATGTCAAATCGGGAGCGACATTTGTATGGGGGCTATATCGAAATCTGAACCGATCTTATCCAATTTGTGCATAGGTATTTCTATCTGGATTACAGGATGTTGTGCCCAATTTAAAGAAAATTGGGTACAATATGTGGTTTCTAGAGCGGAAAATGTCAAATCGGGAGCGACATTTGTATGGGGGCTATATCTAAATCTGAACCGATCTTATCCAATTTTTGCATAGGTATTTCTAGTTGGATTATAGGATGTTGCGCCAAATTTAAAGAAAATCGGGTACAATAGCGTTCGTCATTGATCCACAGAACATACTTGTGCCAATTTTTGGTAAGATCGGACTATAATTGGGACCTGTAATTTGATTACAACAATAGATGGACAGACGGACATTGCTAAATCGACTCAGAAAGTGATTCTAAGTCGATCGGTATACTTAACAATGGGTCTATCCCGCTTCCTTTTGGGTGTTACAAACAAATGCACAAAGCCATAATACTCTCGTGGAGTGTATAAAAATACAAACAAAAAACTAAAACAAATGAGCGTTGGCACGGCAGAAGTATTGCTGGGTAATTATACCTGCATATACACATACTTACATATGCAACTCAATGAGATGCTTGTAAGATGGCATGTGTACTTTATTACTTGTGCGATTTTTTAAACGCAAATTCGGCAAGTGAGGTGTGCTTCTCGTTCGTTTGTGAGAATCTTCTCCTTATAGAGGCTGGGTTTGATATCAAAAAGTTGCTGCGAAGCCACCTGAACCTTTAGACAGGGTGAAAATCATGATAGTGGTAGTCTGCAGCCAAGTAATAAATGTCACCATGTCAGGACAATATTCCGGTTCAAATCTAATATTTTTTAACTGTTTATTTCGGCGGGGCTACTGACTATAATTGACTATATTTTTTTAGGTACTATTTTTCTTCCTTTTTGTCTCAAATTTATAAATATTAATTTATGTTGCGCTTCCACGTACTGTGAGAAATGTACCCTTGGTTATCCAAATTTCCCCAATTTGGTTTCTACGATTTTCTTTTATTATATTTTATTTGTACAGATTCCATAAAATAACTGTCCTGGCCTCAGCGCCATAGTATGATTATTGAGGAAAGTCGGCAATATATTA
Source organism: Polietes domitor (assembly GCA_947397865.1). Lineage (NCBI taxonomy): Eukaryota > Metazoa > Arthropoda > Insecta > Diptera > Muscidae > Polietes > Polietes domitor. The sequence continues at coordinate 194,415,640 of OX377618.1, forward strand.
TTCTAATTTATATGCAAATAAATTCAAAAGTAAAATATAACAAGCTGGAGGTAGAAGCGTTTCAAATGAATTATAAAGATATTTCTTATATGAAGCTTTGGAAGTAGACATTCTATAAACAGATTTCAAAGATGATGGTAGGTTATTAGATTTAATAGCACCCACATAATCTATACTTTACTTTGTTCTTTTTAATCTACACCGTGGAACTATTAAATTATTTCTATTCTTAGCGTTGGTTCTGAAAAAAATGATATGTTGTGATAACCAATTCAAACATTACAATTTAGCACTCATGCAATCCATATACTGGCAGTATAGTCTTCCCCACATATCTATACAATGAAATCGTTGGGCTCGTTGAGCCAAAATATTTTCTTGGGCTCGTTGAAGCCATAATATTTTCTTGGGCTCGTTGAAGCCATAATATTTTCATTGACTCGATGAAGCCAACCGTAGGGTCATTGCGGTGGTTCCATTTTTATTCCTTTCAACCCCATTTTACCGCTTAAAAGTACGAATTACGTAAAAATCCTTTCAAACTGATCTCTATGCTATAAGAGAAATGTACACGCCAAATTTCATGATTCTAGCTTCAACCGTTTGT